>CAKAOH010035199.1:57869-102814 GCA_916701665.1 Sebastiscus tertius
AGACACCGAAGTTTTGGTCGGAGACGATAACATTTCTTACTGCGGAGCCCCGTCACTTCACAAGACACAGGAAGCGTCTGTTGGTCTGGAGTAGCTGCAGCATTAATTTCTGCACAAACGTCCACTGTACATTCACATGATATTCTCAGAACAAAACTAACTCTTCTGCAGTGTGTAGTGTGCACGCATGCACGTCAGAGTGGAGCGAAATAGCGAGAACGAGCGTGGTGTGTGAGTGAAGGCAAGCAGGCAGGCAGAGGAGTACAGCAGAGACTCCGGCCCTGGAGACCAAAGCTACGGTCAACACTGTTTTACGAGACGGGCTTCACTAGATATAACTTTGCGGTTTTGGGGCTTCCGTGTAGTTTGTGTTGGAGTCTTGTTTGAACAGCGTAGCCACACGTGAGCGCGCATGGGACACCGACTCGGATTGATTTATATGTGTAAAAAGTTACAAACAGTCCCTTTCATTATCTGAAATAAATTTCATGGCAATCCATAAAATAATTGTGAAGATACTTTATTAATTGCCATGCCCTAAAAACCACCTCACTGCTGTAGATGACAAACATTTTTTGTTGAAATAAGTAATTTAAGAGAACAAAGTCTGTGATGAAGGCGTCTGTCTATAATTAAAAAGTGTTAATATGACACAGAGTGTGAAGTGATTAAACAAGTGCTGCTGTTATTTTTAAAAAAAATGCTGTGAATCAGTGACAGAGCCACTTAGGCACTGCCCTCAATACGCCTCCTTGGTGACGGGTAATTGTTGTGTTTGTATACGCGTGGCTCCATCACTCCGCTGTATGGTGTCATTAGTAAAACCATGCACCAGCTGCAGAGAAAACAGCAGCAAGCTACTGTATCATACGCTGAAAACAGTGTTGTTGTTGCCTTTCGAAGTCTGTGAACTTCAACAGGGAACAAACCAAGTGTAAAAACTAGCTCTGATTGCTGTGTATGCACTGCTGAACATTTGCCTGACAGGGCAAAGTTACGACAGATGAGATGCTGAGCAACAGCAGAGACCCATCTGTGTTACCTTGAGACAACGGCGAACATCTCAGTGTGATTTAGATTATGAGAAATGAAATACTGTAGCGTTTTTTTTCCAGCTATTTCAGAGCAAGAAAACATTGCATTCAAACATAAACATCGACGACTAGCTCTGCAGCCAGGAAAGCATCATATTCTCACACCGGAGAGACCCAAGAGCAAATTAGCTTTGTTTACTGTTTTGCACTAATACATCAACATAATTATCACCACTATGATGGAAGAGAGGTGTCTACAAGCTGAAACCAATTTTAACTTTCAATTGTCATCTCCAAAACAGAGCCATTCTATCATTTTGAAGGCCTTATGTGAGCCATTAGTATGCACAATGAGGTGCACTTCATCTTCGCACACAGGGAGCAAATTAACTTCAAGCACTCGCACTGTAGTGGTGTTGTGTAATGGTGGACTATGATGGTAGGTGTTGTTTTTCTGCAGTTGGTTGCACAGTCAGCTAGGGACAGTAAGCCTGTAAACATCACATGACATCTTATTCATGTATTTATCCCTTTATTCAGTCAGTTATGTAGGCAGAAAGACAACATACTCTCCTTTATACAGTGCCTCTATATCCAAAATGCCATTTTGGGCAGTAGCATTTACAGCATCTATACGCTGGAAACATGTTTGAGAGGAACCTCCAGAAGATGACAGATTAATGTCCTCGGTGACAGCTAATTTGGCTGTGTGGGAGTGAGAGGGAGCTGTCGGAGTGTTTATTTCCCTCAGAAAAATCAACATATCTGATCTCTGGTGGGAGGGAGAGTCATTTTCCAGAGTGAATTTTCTTCCTCGCCGAGAGTAACGGCTGTCAGAGGCTGCACAAGATCACTGCCTCCTATTTTCACAGGATGCCTTTCTAAATTGAGATTAGTCACAGAGGTCGGGCTGTTACTAAATGCATGCATTCGACAGCTTCTTGCAGGCAACTTAATGAACCAAGCAGCCTTGGACGAATATGTATGCAAGAAACATAGACACAGAAAGAAATGTGCAGGAATATACAGAGCAGGTCCAACAGCGTTAAAGCTGGTAGCCTTGACAAGGTGGTGTATTTTTCTAATTTTGGCACCAGTAATTAATTAGAAAAAAATCTTTTATTCAGTCCAATTATTCAGTCTAAATAAATTGTGGTAATATTTATTTCCTTTGTTAAAGAAAATGTGAGAGCTTGCTAATCCAATAAGATTAGTACTTGCATCATTGAATCTTGTTTTGCAGTTTAATGTAGGTTGTAATAAGTGTTGCATCACTGGATGATCTAGGGCTGCAATGATTATTTGAATTGTCGATTTTTCTCTCTATTAATCGATCAGTTGTTTGGTCTGTAAAATGTCAGGAAATGGTGAAAAATGACGATCAGTGTTTCCCAAAGTCCAATATGACGTCTTTAAATGTCTTGTTTTGTCCACAACTCAACAATGTTCAGTTTACTGTCATAGAGGAGTAAAGAAACCAGAAAATATTCACATTTAATCAGAGAATTTTGTCTTTTTTTTCCTAAAAATGAACTCAAACCAATTAATCGATTATCAAAAGACTTGGTGATTAAGTTAATAGTTGACAAGTAATCTATTAATCGTTGCAGCACTAGGATGATCAAAAAGTTGTTGATATTTCACATCACTTTCTCTTATGCTATGACAAGAAGAAATGTACATACCGTGAGGGATTTTAAATTATTCTTAAACTAATCAACGCATTGTGAGATCTAGATAAGTAAAGCTATTTTCATTGTCTTTGTGTCAAGTGCAGCGTTAGTAGAAGAGTTAATTAGAGAAATGGAAAGCTCATTGTGTGTGCAAACATGTGAGGGTGTTTAAATATTATAACATACAGTGCAATGCTCTCTGAGGCTTATTCCTACAAAATTAAGACACATACACCTTCTGCCCTTAATTGTGAATTTCATGAACATCTCCTGTTCCTGAGACAAGCTGAAATGCTCAGCAGTTTTCAATTATAATCCAATATAATCAATTTAATATCATCATAGCAGCCTTCAGCATGAGCCTGTCCCCGCGCCCAGAGGTAATAAAAAGGTGAACAGCCACATTATTGTACTGTTTGAATCACCCTGTGTCCCTTGACAGATTGAGTGGCTGTCACATTTATTAACACTTCACATAAAGCCCAATGTTGTTGTTGCCTCAGGTGAGAGTAACTGACCATATGAAACAGAGTGAAAGCCTCAGAGAGAATCTAAAAGAAGGAACTACAAGGAGACGGTCAACAGAGCCGAGAAAACTAACGTATTCTTTTAGCATGGAAATGAGATTGACGTTTCATTTACATTTACAGATTGTTCTGATTTAATGTGATATTGAATACCTGGCACATTAAAGCTGCACTGATCAACATTTTCATATAAACCATGGGTCAAATGACGACGTAATGTGAAATTAGTCGCTTGTGGTAACAAACCCACAGCGAATTATCATCAATTTTAACAGCCTGAAGCTCATCGTTTTGGTTTTACAGCCCATAGCTTTATTGTTTTCATTCGCTCTCTTCATCATTATTTCCAGCTGCAGCAGGTTGCTGTTTCCCACAGAAAAGCTCTAACGACCTACTGTACACTATCTGCCCATTATCCAACAACAGACATGAAGTTAGCAACCAGCTGGTGAACATGTCGGAGCATTTAGCATTTTAATAGCCTAAACACACAAGGGGCATGACAAATAAATGAGACGAAAATGCTAAATACTTGCATGCAAATATTATCTGTTTAGGGCTTTTATTGTGAAAGGTAAGAACAGAAATAGTGGATCTGGTCTGTGCTGCCTTTGTCAAGGTTGAAAGGAGTAATAAAGTTTGTCATCCTGGTTCGGACTACAGAGCCTCCATGTTGTTTTATAAATATAAGCGCAACTCAACCCGTTCCGCACAACATGATTGGTTGATGAAAAAATGTTTGCTTTTTTTTGCTGCGTAATATCCGCGTCCTGTGTAAAAGTATTCATGACAGACACAACAGTTCAAAAAAACAGTTTAATGTATGAATTAATTGCACAAAAAAGTGTAACGGCCTTAACAGCCAGGTATTTCCTTCAGAAGTTGGTTGAGACCAAAAATAGAGCTAAAAGGAGAGTGAATATTGGGCTTTAAATTCACCAGAATGTGTTTGCTTATTACCACATTGACGTTATAACGTGATTATATACCAATGTTGTGTCTTCAGCTTGTTGTGCTGCCCCCAAGTGGCCAAAAAATAAATGAATACAGGTTTAAAGAAAAAGTAGAGTGTGTTTTCAGAATTCATTGCGCTTGAAAAGAAATAAATTCAATTCCTCCTGTATCTCCCAGCTCCTCCAATTTCATAATCATTGCCCAAAACTGATGGAAGTCAAAGATAATCACCTCTGCGGATGCTGTTTTTCAGACCACTGGTTCAAACCTCGTCACCTCCAGACTGGAAGAGTCTGAGGACATTGTGAAGGTGATGAGAGGAGAGCGTCTGATTCATGCAGCCTTTCCCTCTGTCTCCATGAGCAGATGGTGAGTTGGATCAGTGCCTTTAGATTGGCTGCTATCTTCTCATCTGTGGCCTGTCTGTGGCAATCAACAGCTGCCTCTCGGGCAGTAAACGTATTGATTACAGGTGGCACTGATCTCTAAACAGCCAAGCTGAGGCATCTGGAGCTCAGTGGTAGAAAGCAAGAACACAAAGAGGAGCACACTGTTTTTCTATCAAACAGTAGAACTATAATTTATCGCACATTTCAAGTGTTTCTTTAACAGTACTGAGGAAGTTAATGACAGTAAAAACCACAGCTTCTGCGTTTTCCTTTGTTGTAGAAACGGTGTGAAGATGAAGTCGATGCTGCAAGGCTCGCTAAATACAGAATACTAACTGCCTGGAAACTAGGTAACAAGTTTAATTAATGTCAGTGTACATGACAGATACACACATGCACACGCCCTCCCACACACAAACGCACATCAATTAGTCACAGTGCACTTCCTGAAGGATAAATGATTCATGGCGGTCGTCTCTACAGGAGTGATCAAATCTACAGGTGCTCTGTTTCCAAGTGTCCTAAGCTGTGTAGGAGGTTTTCTTCCTTAATCCTCATTAAAACCCTGATTACACTGGGTGGCCTAATTACTTGGCTCGTACTTGGATTTACATTATCTTTCATATTCTGATGAATAATTAACAGACGTGTGGTCCGCAGCACTCCTCTAGATCATAATTGCGCCCAGAAAATGTATGTCACTGCCAAAATGAGGATGTCTAATCAATCAGTCAAAGCGTTTGTGTTGATCGAGACCACATTTTTCCAGTTGACAGACATAAACACATCACGTCTGTAGAGCTGTCTGACTTACAAAATATAAATGCACCAATTTTGTACATGACAGCAATCAGTCAGCAGTCAGATGTCCTCATTTCAGAGTCAATTCAATTATTCAAAACAAGGCAATTTGAATTAGGGATGGAGCTTCCAACACCTTAAGTCAGAACACCGATCTGGCATATAAATTGTAGCACTAAATATTAAGTTTTTGGTCCACTGTGACTTAATTTAACTGATATATATGAAGTGATTTTTATTATGACATTGATGAAGAAACTGCATGACTGAGTTTACAACTGTATTTAATGTGGATTGGTCACATCTGGCTAATTGCCCGCTCCGGTTGATAGGTATAAGTAAGATAATTGATAACTCATGGCAAGAGTTGCGAGTTGCCTTTAAGAAATTGACAATTTAAGACCACCAGTGTTAAGAGACTTGTGGAAATTACTTTAGCCTTTAGTTATTATTCCTGAATCACAACACCCACGCTTCTCACCTTGAGAAATGTGCGCTCAGACTGTGTTGGTATATTAATGACGAGACCTAGAGAGTACATGGACACCAGCAGCCTTGTCCCTAGAGACAACATGATTTGTATAGTAACTATTGTCAGCAGCATCATGTGAGGTTCACTGAGTGCAAGTCAGCATGAAAACATGCTGCACCCTGGAGCTAAAGTGAACAAAGCTGCTATAGAGAATGCATAGCCACTCCTAATAAGAGTGACTTTTAGCATTCAAAATGTCACAGCGTACACTGACGCAGAGAATTTATTCAGACCCCCTCGGTCTAAAATAAGCCTTCTTACCCAGGCCCATTGAGAAGTGTTTAAGAACATCTGAAGGTATTTCTCCAAGGCTGTAATAATAAGGTTAGGGCCTTGTGGAGCACTTTTTAATTACGTAGTCGAGGCCAGAGTCCTGAGAGAAGCGTTTTACCTCGCTCCTAAACTTCACAGCGGAGGCGGCAAGGTCAAACACTTACAGAAATTAACAGACTTAAAACACCAAAAATCAAAGAGTCCCTTCAGGTACTTCTCTTAATTAGCAAAGTTTTACCTAATGTGTTCCACTTTGAAACAGTTAGGGAGGATGCAGGGCACGGCTAAATATCTAAATAAGAATGACATTGTAATCCTCCTCAGCACCTGAAACTCATTGAAACGACGTGTTACAGCATCCTCATGAGCCCGATATTGTTGCTAAATGTCATGGTAACAACCTTGCAAAGCAGGGTGCAGTCTCCCTCTGACACAGCCTCCTTCCTGACTTTCATCATTAAACTGCACACATGGGCAAGAGGCTTTGAAAAAGCCTGCCACTATTGAGCACTCTTGAAAGGAAGGCTCTTTTCATTTAGTGGTCTACTGAAGATGATTTGCATTCAGGGGTTTTAATTGTGCTGTGTGATGTTCAACAGGCTAAGCTGATCCAGAGAGCTCGCTCTTCTCATCTGCATTAGTGATTGATGGCGAGCTGATTTTCCCTTGAACTTTCAGGGCTGTAGAGTTCAGAGCGCCGGGGGAAGGGTGTGATGGTAAGCGAGGAGGAGGAGGAGGAAGGGAGGCAGGAAGCAGGGTGGGCTCAAGGAGGACAAGCTCTTTAGTCAGCCCATATTCAGAGATAATCAGACAATCAGCCAGAGATGCCTTTTGAAAAGGCTTGATTGTAGTTCTCTATGACAGTAAATAGTCATCCAGTAATCTTCAAAATAGGGCTTTTAGCTAACACACCACGAGCACTAAACAGATACATTAACATTAAATTCACGGTGAAGCAGCGCTCTGAGAGCACCTTGCATAATTTTACATATGTTCAGTTGAAGTGGGATGTGATGTAACACATGTAGAAATTGCTCTTATACCTGGGGAAATAATTCAGGGGAGAAGGGACATTTTACAAAGCGTGACAACCCTGTCTCCTAGAAATTACATTTGTATTCTAATTTGCAACAGCGAATGTGTTTTTTAAGAAAATGCCACCCAGATTATGTTACCCTGTGGAGTTTTTGACCACTATAGGGCTGGGTCCCCATTTTGTTTGTATCGTATATTCACATGTACCTGCATGAGCACTAGGGATGCAAAACCGAACCGTAAAAAAACGAACCGTTCAATGACAAACATACAAACTGAGCTGTTTTCAGTGAAAAAGCTCTAAAAACCCTCTGTACTCTACCTGCTAAGCACCAAACAGTAGCAGAGAGACGCATTTAGCGACTAGCTGGTGAACATAGTGGAGCATTAACAGCTAAAGAGCCAGATATTTCCCTCAGGAGCTGGTAGAGACCAAAAACAGAGTTAACAGATAAATATTGGACATACATTCACCAGATGGACAAAAACACGACTCCAAATGAATGATTATGGTGCCCTGTAAATAAGTAACTGCTGTATAAAAAAGCAACTGTTTGCTAACAAGTTTCTCTCATATCAATCTCGTAACACAACAATCGGTCTGACAACAATTCAGCCTCATCCTCTTCTGGGCTTCCGCGACGGTCAGTTGCTTACAGGTTAGATCAGACCGATTAGCAACTTGAGACTCAAGAATGGAGTTGGAGTTGAGAGACGACGTGTACGACCAGTTTGTTTCGCAATTAGCCAGTTTACAAGCTAATTTTAAACCAATGAAAAGCTAAATCACTGTCAAACAATAGGAGATGGGTTCCGAGATTGCATTATGGCCAATGCGTTCCGCCTCTTTTGCTTTCAACGTGGACTGTTTACCTACATTCAACCAAAGCCCTTAAATGTGATTACATTACAACTCGGACTACAAACGGAAACCAGAACGTTTCTGATACCAAAATCTTCCCATGTTGCCTACAGATTCTACATGTGAATAATTTGTTTAGTGGCCAAAAAAATGTTATTGCAGTTTTAACAACAGCCACAATCTTTCTAAACCTAACCAGAGCTGCGTGCCATACATAAATGAAGTGCTTCCTGCACTAGAAAAAATTTAGCTGGAGAACATAATAGAGGCAGTAATTACAATTCCCCACCAACATAATTTGCAAAACAAATTAGTAGTATATACACATAATTTCTTGGAGATTAGATTTGATTAGTTGACAAAACAATTTCAACTCAAGGTCCACTTATTCACTGGCTTTGGAGCTTTGGACTGCTCAGTTGTTATGTAACTGAACTGTTACTTGAATCTTTACACGATTCAGATGAGATTATTTCTGATTAGATTAGAATTTATTATCACATTTCTCAAAAATGTGATAATAAATTCTAATCTAATCAGAAATAATAAGCTTATACAGTTTATATAAAAAGGAATGCATGTTTTTTTTATATATTAAGAAACAATATTCAGTGTAAAGTTACAGCTAATACTGTCTACCTCACAAAACCAGCCTTAAATCTCTGTGTTTTAATCTGTTTTAACATTACGCTCCACATTGGTCTACTGCCAGCCCGTTGTGTTGTAACAGTTAGATGTCAGAGATTGAATGAGCTCTGGAGCTTGTTCAGATGCCCTAAACTGTCAATCATACAGTATACAGGCTGGTAAAAGCCCAAATAAAACATCCAGAGGAGTCATTCTTCTTTTTTACTACACAGCTCAATATTTTGTGTAGTGTTTAGTAGTGATGGGTAACACCTCATATATCCTACTGCACTCGAATACTATGTAGCTTGTGGACAAAATTATAGAAACAACTGAGCCTTATAACAGGCACAGGCTTAAATATGCTAAAATCACTATTTTATATTAACAATGAATGAAATTACTACATGAAATGTTAAAGGGGTCACTCGTAGTGAAGAACCCACAGAGAAATATAATTGGTTAATGTTTTTATTCCTTTTAGGTGGCTTTGACAGTATTTCAGTTTTGTGTATCAGTGTCGTCAACAGTATGCAATCCACCATGTGAGATTTAGGACCAAGAGTACCTAGTAATCATTAAATTTGTCATGTGCAGGTAAAACTACATCTGGTTCTAGAAATGTCATCATTTAAACCCTGTTAAAATGGTTATTATGTAATAAAGACTGCCACTTTTCAACCATGTGTATCCCAGTTTAAACCTCGATATCTTTTAACCTGCAAATTTCCAATCAGTGCGTACTGGTTGTGGTTGTTCATTGTGTCTCCTCTGGCTGTGGTGTTTCATCTCTCTACCAACAGGTACACAATGAAACAACACGCAGAGGCAGGCTAGCCGAGACTCAATGCATTTTGTACTTAACGAATAGCAGCACCTGTCAGGCAGCTTGTTTACCCAGAGCCTAAATGTCTTCAGAGAAGTATGAATCGGTTCAGAGAGAATCCACAGTTAGAGACAGCCTCTATTAGCAGCTGTTCGTTGCCAGTTTCTTTTAAAGGTGAATCAGGGATCATGAGGGGATCCTAAATGCATTCAGCCATATTTTATACACCAAAATTCCTCCATTTAGGGATGTTACCATTTAAATGATGTTGCATTGTGAGAGTAATGCTTGTGGAGGCTACCTTTCAGTGCTGCAGCAAAAGAAGATTAGCTCAGCCCACAGATGTTCAGTGTGCTGCTAACGCTATTTGGTGATAAAAGCAGCTGAGTGAAAGTGAATGTGACAATCAGCTTCACAGGCCCTTTTCACAGCAGCCATTTTACCATGTCATAGCAGGGTAAACAGAGGTGTAATTGATAAATTAATTATGGTCCCATTTAAATTTAGTGTGTCACAGCCACTCCAGCGAGCCACTATGAACAATACCAGACCCACAACCCACATAAATGGAACGAGGCCATAATTAATTTGTTCAATTACACCTGTGTTTACCCTGCAATGACATGTCAAAAATGGCTGCTGTGAAAAGGGCCTATTCACTTTAAAGAGCCAGTATGTAACATTTTGGGGGATCTATTAGCAGAAATTGAATTTAATATTCATAAAAATGTTATCATTAGTGTATAATCACCTGAAACCATAGACTCTATATAAAGATAGACAACATGACAGCTCCACAAAAGTGAAGCCAAAACATCTGGATTGCCCCCTGGTGGCTGGCTGCTGTATAGGTCATAAATCCCGCGCCCTCCATGTTCACAGATGGGACATGGGCCAAACTAAAAAAATCAAAGTACAAGTCAAAGCAATTTTTTCCAAAGTTCTCATCACGCTGATGTAGATTATGTTCAAGTGTTCATTTTTCTGATAAGTTTGGTTTTAATTAGTTATTTGATCCTATAAAAAGGGGGTGAGACGTCATGATTGGCAGCTGTGAGTCTCTCTCGCTGACCAGCTGCGGCCGTACTCGGCTCACGATTGGTTTGGGTGGTTGGTGTGTGGGCAGGACTCCGCTACCGCGGCTCCACCGCCCGATCACTACTGCGCAGAATCTGGCTTCAAATGACGTCAAAATCTCAAGATGGCAGCTCCCGATATTTTTGGCTTCATTTATGTACAGTGGGAGGAAGTAGAGACGCGTCATCCATCTTTATATATACAGTCTATGCCTGAAACCCTCTTTACAGAGTCCTCCATGTTGCACCGCCATGACAAACCAAACAATGGCTCTAGCTTTTGCGTTTTTACGTTACCTGAAGGCCACCGTAGTTCTCCAACACTCCTGTGAAACTGCAGTAACGTGAGCCGCAGAGTGCAAAACCATGTTACTGCCAGCCGCCGTCTGACTTTCGTTGCTCTTAAAGTAGTGTTATTATGGTAACAATGGCCTCTAAGCGTGGTAAACAGTGTTACCACGGTTTTGCATTCAGCGGCTCATGTTACCACAGTCTTAGAAAGGGCGGAGTGAGCGGAGGGGTACTCAGTTGGTTGCAATCTGTAACCAAACCACTAGATGCCGCTAAATCTTACACACTGTACCTAAGTAGTAGCTGATATCTACTGCTGAGAACATGAATAGATCCTCCCTGTAGAGGAGAGTTAACAGATTTACATACTGGTGCCGGTGGGATTTAGTTCTACCAATATTACTAATGCTTTAAATGAAAGCCCTCCTTTTGCTGATTGGGGAATGCTGAATCTGAGCAGCATTGAGGGAAATGGCTAACTATGAGAGCTCGTGGTGGCAGTCCATCCTCCAGAGTGAGTCATGCACATCATCTTTGCTGCATTCAATCTTTGAATAATGCATGCTAGCAAGCTGCATGCTTCAGCAGCAGACGCAGAAGCATCTATGGTATTTCTTCTCCTCACAGCCAGACTGTAGGCACCCCATCTGCACCCATCAACGCTGAAAAAAAAAGCAGCAGTAGTGCTACAGCGTCCCAAAAAAGTTGAGGCTTGAATAGTCCCGTTGCATAAAGGGAACACTGCCTTCCAAACAGTTCTGTTTTTGAAAGATTTTGTCAGCAGTGGATGTCATGGCGGGATAGAGATTTCTCAGATGTGAGAGATGAAACATGGAGGCAGTGCTGGTAGTTGAGCACCTCAGCTCTCTGTGCTTTTGGATGCCAAAGATCACCTCCTATTTTGTGCCATCTGTAGCACTCTGAGGACACACAGCTCATTTGAGAAGCTTTACCGTGAGGTTACATGACCTCGGAGAAATCCCCGGGCTCCCTTTGCGTGTCTCCGACTGTATACCGTCAGTGATCATCAAAAGGATCAGGGAGCTGCAGAACCTCTTGCAGCCTCCACAGATGTTTTGTTTGTTTCACATCTCTCAGTTGTTGCAGCTTTGCCGGAGAGTTTAGGATTATGTGCTTTGAGTTTTAGACAGAGGCATTTTTCATCTTTTATTCTTTCGCACTGGTCACAGCCAAGGAGGTCTGGCAGTCGTAAATCATCTGCTGCTATGTAAAACCTGAATGCCAAAAACCAAAGAACTTGGCACAGTCCGTGCTCTGTGTGAATGTTCAGTTATTTTCCAAACACTTCAGCTGCATCATGACACCTTTCAAACAACAGACGAAACAACTGAAAGTAATAAAAGTAGCACTTCCGAGACAATGCTTGTCTCTAGCTTTCACAAAAAGCCCCACGATATAGATTGGAGGACTGCAGTGTTTGCTTGTTTTGCCTCATGACTCACAGTGGCCATCAGAGAGATTGCTTTGTGTGAAGTACATAAGAACGCCACTATTGTAAGAGCCCTGCAGAGCAATAAAGAAATGCTGAAGAGTATGACACTACAAATAAAATCTTAACTTCAGAATGAAACATATTATCACCATTACATTGAGTCCTATCCTCATAAGACTTTCAGGCAAAGGGAGGATGAAATCAACGGGAAACTGTTAAGGGAATAACATCTGAAAGAGCTGGAAGCGTCGGTAGGAGAAGTCTATTATCTATAATCATTTGGGAGGCTATCCGAAACAAGACCTTTAAACCACAACCCAACCCTCTGTAGACTGTCTACCCACTAATAAACTGGCTTTTCAATTAGCACCTATCTGACGTTACAACGATAACACAAAACCAATTACACGCTGTGCTGCAGATAACTCGTAATCCACTTAATAGGTCTGATTTGACTTCTTCTTTTTTCTTCTCCCCTTCCACCACTGCTGCCCCGGGGCTTTTTTTCTCCAACCAGGACAAGGTATCACTTTGAATTATCAGTATAGAAGGCACATCTGAGATAACAGGCCAGCCAATCTCCTGGAGGTCCTGATAGTGCTTTTATATCTGTATAGGGGGTGTTGATGTCAGCTTTGGAGGTGAGATGAGCAAAGCTATGTTCTCAGGTGTTAACACATGGATTCACAGTTCAGCATCACGCCTTCAATACATCTCAGTGCTCCTTTCTGAAGATAATGTTGTTAATTAGCTTTAACCATAACCACAAGTCAACAGGAATAATTATTTTTCTGTCTTTTCTTTGCATATTACATATTTTTAAGTCTTGTGTTTAGGGCTGCAACTAACTATTATTTTCATTATCGATTAATCATTTGGTCTATAAAACACCAGAAAACAGTGACAAATACCCATCTCAATTTTCCAAAACCTGATGTTATCAGATGTCTTGTTTTTTTCCAACTAGCAGTCCAAATTCCCAAAATATCCAGTTTAATATCATGTAAAATAAGGAAGATCAAGGCTAGAACCATAGACTGTATATAAGAAGTGGACGTAGTCCCCATGATGTCACCCATTAGTTTCTGGACTGACGTTTTTAAGCCTCGAATTCGTAATTTTGGCTTTTTGCAACCAAAACACAAGAGGGTCCTGTCAATCACAAGGGAGCCACGCCCTAAAGCATATCCTGCTTTATGGTCTATTTTATTCTAAATGGGACCATAATTTACTAAATGAACATCATGCTGTATTGAAGAAGACTTGAAACTAGTGATTGAGACCATAAACTCTTGTTTACAATGTTTACTGAGGTAATAAATCAAGTGAGAAGTAGGCTCATTTTCTCACAGACTTCTATACAATCAGATCTCTTTTTGAAACAAGAGGAGTCGCCCCCTGCTGGCTATTAGATAAAATACAAGTTTAAGACACTTCCGCATTGGCTTCACTTTTCAGACACGGAGGTAGCCCACTGGCTAGAACCATCCCATTTGGCATTAAGCTATTAATCGATTATGAAAATAGCTGGCAATTAATTTTCTTCTGATTGACTAATCGATTAATCAACAGCTCTGTTACTGTCTTATCTTGATTTAACTGTAAAGCACTTTGTCATGCTGACAATCCTTAATTTCACAACATCAGAGATTGTGATGTATACAGAGAGATTGATGGTAAAATATATTTCACGGAAAGAAAAAATGACTCTGATAGATGTGAAGGATTTCTGCTTATCAGTCCAACCAACACTATATGCCAAAGAAAGAGAGCAAAATTGAGCTGCAGATCTGGGAAATGAGGCTCTGTGGAAGCAGCAGAGCCGAATAAGTAGACTGAGTGACTGCAGCTATTTACCTGGAGCTGTTTCAGCTGTGACAGATAACAGAGACCTGCCTCTAATGATGCCACAGAGTCACGGAAACAATCTAGCACTTTAATTGAGAAGAGGAGGCAAAAATGAACTGCCTCAGACCGACATTGAAACTATGATGTGGAGCAATCAGCTGCTACTTTGCTGCTTGTGCCAACTAACAAACAAAAGATAAATTAACAATAAAATAGATGATAATAACAGTGGCATGCCAAAGTAATCATGAATTTTAATCAAAACAGGTCTACTGTATATACTGTATAGCCCGGGGTGATTTTCTTTCATAGCGCACCTGATATGAGGCAACCCATCATACAATGGACAAATCAGTCATAATTTGCATCAAAATGATGTTTCAGTGGAATCCATTCTCACATCTCATTGCTCGTTCTCCCTTTTTAGGAAAGCAAACAAAAGCCATTTTTTGCTCCGGGCTGATTTGTACGAATGGGTGAAACAAAAAAGATGGTAGATGCATTTATCAAACATGGCAATTTGCTTAATGGACTCTGACAAAGCCATTGGCGGTCTTTATTTAGATGCAGATGACTTCCTCCATACTGGCTTCCTCTGTCACTGTAGAGCTGCCTGTCAGAGAGAAGAGAAGAAAGCTCCCCCCTGTTTCTACAGACTGACAGTCAATCACTACCGCTGTCTGTCTGTATATTATAGGACTGACTGACTGCCAGTCTACAACCCCTCACCCCCCCATCCCTCAACCCTCTTTGGCTCACACTATTTCCCCTTCACTCTGTATAAATTATCCATTAGTGCAGCGAAAAGAGAACAAACCACCTCTCAGTTGGACTCCTCCATCTGCATGAAAGCACAGAGCCTCACACCGTCATGGTTGTCATGATGTAAAAGAAAAATGAAAAGTTGGCTGAGAGAAATATTAACAGGTCTAAAACTGTGTCTGTGCTTCATTACATCCAGCACCGTATCACTCAGAAGCGTAGCTGTCACCCGTAAACACAGCCTGGTGAAATAGTTTTTCTAATTCATTCAGTTTGATAGCACTCAACATTATACACCATGACTTTTAACAAATATGCCGGCACAAAATTAAGCTATTCTGTATTCAATCGCTGTATTGCTTACGGGATAAGTTTTAGGCCTGGAAGTGCTGATAAGCATGCAACCAGCATATTGAATGCACAGGGCTTTCCTGCTATTAAAAATCTCACAGAGCAGCGTCTGTGTGTGTGTGTGAGGGAGTGTGTGTGTGTGTGTGTTTATGAGAGACTGTGTTGGGAGGAGTGAGATGGGGAGGAGGAGTGGTTCAGTGTTGTGAGGCAACAGTGCCCTCTTGGTAAAGAAAAGCATCAGCCTCTGCTGTTGGATGTCTGTTTTATCACATAATCCTGACGTTTGATGTATCATGATCTTTGTGCATAAAAATAGCATCAGCATTTGCAAATGTGTCAATAAAACATTTCTGTCATTTTCTCTTATTTCATTTCACCGCTGTCATGACTGAAATGAGATATAAATCTTTTTTGTTATCACAAATACAGTCAGTCTGACACTTTCTTCTTCATCTACTGAAGCTGCAGTAAAACATTTGCATGATTTGGGAACTTATAAGGTAGACAGATAGGTAGCCCGTCCAATCATTTAATTCAAGCCGAATGAAATGATTGGACGGGTTTATTACAGTTCTGCAACAGCCACAGATACCATATTTTTTGCTCTTTTTTTGTCAGAGCATTTAATTTATTAATTGAAAGCGAATTTCAACAAATATATAAAAAAGAAATATTTGAACAATGCTACCAATCCTACCTTTAATCGATAATGAAAGTAATTGTTAATTACTGCCCTACAGCATTCCCTTTAGTCTAATGTTTGTAATATATCGTATTCTCACAGTAGGGAAGAAAAAAAACAATGACAAGAAAACAAATTAAGATATTTTGTTTGTTTTGAACAATTCCTTAAAGGCACAAAGCTACAGACCAACTGGGATTTCTGCAGCATTTGTTTCTGAACAATTAGACTAAAGCCCTTTGGGCCTCTGCTTTGAGGATGGTACTATGAAGCTTCTTCCAAAAATAAACACAACAAATGGAGTTCTTCTTTAATTAGGATTAAATGTGACTTCAGTGCTTAAGAAGTGCTAATGGAGATTAATCTTCAGAACTGTCGTAGCCTCAAATCCTCTGTGTCTTTCATCACTGAGGAGAGATTAACAGCAATCCACCAGAGAAGATGATAAGTGGTTTCTTCAAGGCCACACAGGGATTGACGGCCTATAAACTGGGGAAGGACCTGTACTGTACCACGGAAACCTTTTACATTAGTATGGTAACCAGCTTCAAGCAAAGACCTTCAAAGTCTGTCAGACAAATGGCCCGTGGCAAAGACTCAGACATCCTGCAGAATAATTTTCTCTGAATTCAGTCGAGGGTCAGTGGTGAAGTACAGTTGGATTTACACGTCTGTCATTTGAAGTATTTTGTTTGATGTTTATGAAACACAATGTTTTGAGGCTGCAATATATAAAAAAAACCTTTGCTTTGAGACATAATTTAAGCAGACAAGTGCACAGAAGTTTGTCAGTAACTGCATGAGGAACCTAAATGAGGCAGACAATATTTTTTAAATAAGAGCAAAAACAAGTTGTTTGTCTGTTTTGTTGACGCATCCAGATTTTGAAGAATATTTATAACATGAAGTTGAATTCTGTGGGCATAATTACTCACCAACAACATATTGAAAGTACAGCTTATTAATTTGAAGTGTTTATAGCCATTCCTTGTCTCAACGTGTGCCATACAGTAGTGATTAATTCAGCTTCACCGCTTTGATATGAGACAGTGACATCTCGTCTAAATACCCTCCAACAATCTTCTCCCAGTGCATCCCCCTGGGACGGAGCAATCACATTTCAGTTTGCAGAAGCATAACTGTTCAGCGTACAGTCAACCGCAAGCACGCAGCAGCAGTCATTACTGATGACACAGAGGCCAATATTTGAATTGGGCACATGGGACAAAAGCATCAAATCAATGTTTTTCATTGACTTGATAGAACAAAAGCAATCACTTCCTTGCATCTCTCAGATGAAAAGTAGAACAAAAACACAGGCCTGAATATTAAGCACTGCATGAATCTTATTTCTGAGGGCAAGGACCTTGTCACAGCCGCCATGATGGAGGGGAGGTGATTGTAGTTCCCATCTGGCTGCATAATGAGCTCAGAGCGAGACACAGGGTTACTAATAGAAACATGTCATACGGTGCAATACGGCACAGTGAGAGCAAAACAAACAGCAGGGCTGTTGTCGATAGCATAAAGGACCCTGCAATTTCTTTTTGAGTGTGTCATTTTATGATGCTCTTTCTCGCTCACTGTCGCCACGCACTGTGATTTGTCCTTTTACAAAATTACTCTAATTGTTCGACTTGTTTTTCTGGGCCCACTTTGTGGGGGAGGAGGCGGTGGAGCTGAACCGTTTAAGTGCAAGCAGTTCATTGAAATTCATTCGGGAAGCGCATGCAGAAGTGGTCTGATCTTTTTAGAGGACCTATTTCACTATTAAATGAAATGTTACAGTTGGAGGGAAACCTCTTTGACGTGTCAAAATAGCTCTGAGTGAGGAAATATAAGAGTTTCAACACCAAAGGGGAGACATATATAGGCTACTTTTATAGTGTGTTTTTTTTGGGAAAAAATTAAAATAACTTGTTGTAAACAGCTGATTCCACACATTACTATAGCACTTGCAGCAACACAAACTAGCGTCCATCACACAAACATAGTGCTTTCTCTAGTTGGTCAAGAAGTGCAAGATTGTAGTGGTAATTTGTTGTGACCTTGAGCAAGACAACTGACACTGTTGCTTTGGTCTTTTAGTGCTTACAAATGTATATGAACAAGCAAATACATCCTCCAAGACTGGGAAGAGATTAGAGCTGAGCAAAGACTAAAAAAACACTTTAGGGTACAGCCTTTAATTACAAATCGATGCACATAAGGAGTAAGAATAAAACACCAGTATATGCAACTACAAAAATGTAAGAAAAAGGAAGAAGGCAAGGCTCTGTCTTAGTGGGAGACTGTTTCAAAAGCTCATTTTTTACACATTTACTTGCATAGTGTGAACATTACTAAATAAATCTGCGCTTAAAGGGGTACTCAAGTGATTTATTACTGCACTTCCAAAGAGTTTAGGGGCTTACAGGAGAAAAAAAGAATAGTCAAAATTGATGCAGCAAGGCCGAGATAACCTAACCTTTAGTCCCTAGTATGGGTGAAGCTCTAAAAACGCTGGATCCCACACTTCCAATAATGTAACAGGGATTTCAGTAAAACTAGCAATACCACACTATAAAAACATTCAATACAAGTAAGTCCTGCATTTTATATTTCACTTAAGTAAAAGTAGAGATGTATTAGCTACACAAATAGGCTACTATGAATGTAAGTATGAAGTATTCATTATGCAGAATGGCCCCTGTCAGAAATTGGATCATTATTCTTGATTAGGTAACATGTACGTGGTACTCAAATGTTGTATGTTACACTGTTGGGTAGTTTAACCTATAAGAGTGCATCATATTTTGCAAAGTGATCATATGTTTTGTATGTAATATGCTATGACTTTTTGCTCTGAACATGTTTCTGATTAACTACATCTGTAAAAGAATATTTAAAATGTATTTGGTATATTGTGATTGTGATTATTTTGTTATTATTTCTTGTGATTGTGATTATTTTATGATTATTTCTTGTGAAATGTAATTATTCATTAATATCTAATTTCACAGCACAGTCAAATTGAAACTGCTGTGTGTTGCTGAGTGCTGTTGTTGAAATTGTCATGTGTTGTTGTGTGTTTTTTTTTCTTTTCATTTTTTTCTTCTTCTTAGAGGTATTTATTTATTTTGTCTTATCTTTTATTTTATCTGTTTTCTTTGTTAGATAAGTGAAATACATGAAATGTCATGTCTCTCTTTCTTTGAAATTCTGACTAAACATTTCATTGTATAATTTGATTATTAATATTATTAGTCTGTCTGTATGTGTATATATATCTATATGTAAAATTCAATAAAAATATTATTTAAAAAAATATATATATATGGAATTTCGCTTTGGCAATAATGTAACCTGAACATTCATGCCAATAAAGCTTATTTGAATTTGAATTTGAATTTGAAAAATGGCTTTGTTGTGAAAAGGGCTTATAGTTGTCTATTGAAATACAGTAATAAACACTGCACAGCCTTGGTATCATAATATTTAGATAACATATTGCTTTTCTTAGAATGAACTTAGAATAAACAGTGGAGTCGAACAGATTTAAATGTAACACACAGAGGTAAGGCGTTGTTTCCGGTTTGGTTTGAGTTGAGAGAGTAAACGATGAGTTGTAGCTTCCACTCTGAGCTCATTTTCACTGCAATGTGCCGCTAAACTAATCAAAAAGAAACTACGACTTGTTTTAGTGTTAATTAATAGCGACGACACAAAGCTAACGAACTTAATATCTGATTTTCAGCCCTGATTGTAGCGCAACTTCAGTCAGTTGATGAGAGATCACTGGGATGGCTCCGGGAGGCGGAAGGCGCCGTTGCTTAGCAACCAGGGGACCAAACAAGCAGCCAGCAGCATCAGAGGAGCTTGATGACCTGATTAGTATACTAGCATTTCATGTTAATTAACTAAACTCATCTTTAAAATACCTCTTGATAGCTTGTTTAGATATTTCCATTAAATGAAATGGCAGGCAAGAAGAAAGAAGCGAGTCTGCAGGTTGGACAAACACAACATATAGTTATATATATATTGTTGACAAGAGCTCTTAGCTATGTTGGCTTCAAACATTAAGCTAACTAACTTGATATTAATTCGTTTTTTACTGTCCAGGCTTCTGTCACAAACCAAGAGCAGTGGGAGGAGATGCTTGCCACCAAAGGTTTAACAGGTAAGAACTTAAAGGTCCCATATTATGCTCATTTTCAGGTTCATACTTGTATTTTGTGTTTCTACTAGAACATGTTTACATGCTGTTATGTTAAAAAAAATGTATTTTCCTCATACTGTCTGTCTGAATATACCTGTATTCACCCTCTGTCTGAAACACTCCGTTTTAGCACATTTTGATGGAATTGCAACGGAATTGTGTTGCTAGGCAACAGCTTGGGTCCATGTTTACTTCCTGTCAGCTGATGACATTCACATGCACTGCAACCAGGAAATAAACTGGGACACATTTAGGATGTTTACATTTAAAATTGTGTAAAGGGTCTAAATATTGTATATTTGTGACATCACGAATGGGCAGAAATCCTGACAGCTTGTTTCTGAATAAGGGCTGTGCGTATTTCCCTGTGGATTGAGTGTTTTGATACTTTCACAATATTTATATAAGACTTAAGCCTGCTTTATAATAAAAAAACATGAAAATCTCACTTTTTTTATAATATGGGACCTTTAAGAAGTAAAAGAGTTGTTGTTATATCCTGTTAAAAGTGAATACTAATTATCACAACACCAATAATCTGTTCAATACTGTTGTAACTTGTAAAAAAATAAAAAGTCTGTGTGAATGAGCTCTGTCATGGTGAGTGTAATTTATTGTATGCTGCTGCCCCACTGTGTTCATTGGTATAACTGCAGATTGAATCCTGGTACCAATCTTCTCCTCTCACACACACACACACTGTCTCTATTCTAGTTGTAGATGTGTACCAACAGTGGTGTGGTCCCTGTCGAGCTGTGGTCAGTCTTCTACGAAAAATAAAGAATGAACTGGGTGATGACCTATTACATTTTGCCACAGTAAGCCCCAAGTGAATTTAAAGTGTCAACAATTTATATTCAAACCAAAGTTTGTGAGAGAGCATCACCTAAACTTGTATTTTGTTTGTTTGTGTGGTGCTGGTACAGGCCGAGGCAGACAGCATTGATGCTTTGGAGAAGTATCGAGGGAAATGCGAGCCCACTTTTCTCTTCTATGGGGTGAGTGAGTATGTAGCCTATATGTGTGTTTGCTTGCTTGTAAAGTAAATGTGTGTGTTCATATTTCAGCATGTGTTTTGCATTTTTGTCCTTTGTCTAAAATCTCTGTCTTTCTGGATGTCTATATTTATCTGTATATTTTCTATCTATATTTCTTTTTCCCTTTTATCCTGAGTCTGACTTTATAATGCTCAGAGGTGTCATGATGTAGGCCAGGAAATAGGGCTGTGTGAATAGAGTCGTGATCTCTCTGGCGGTGATGCAATATGCCGCCTATTATTTCATTTGTTACTAATTCTCTTTTATCAGAATCGTGGTCATTCCTGGGCCTGTACTCCTATTTTTTTTTTTTGTAGACACTGGTGTTTTTGCATGTTTCTCACATGGGCCTGTTGTAGTAAAAGCATCTCTGTATGTCACTGCTTGTTAAGTAAAATTTTATTATGGTTAAAAAAACAACTTTAAAACGTGTTTGTGTTGAATGAACAGAGTGGGGAGCTGGTGGCTGTGCTGCGAGGGGCCAACGCTCCTCTCCTTCAGAGGATGATTGTGGAGGAACTGGCCAAGGAGAAGTCGGTCCTGGAGCAAGGTGGTGAACGGAAAGCGGTGAGCAGCAAGATACACACACATTCACATACACATTCACAGTTATCCATTCATGCTTATGTTAATTCTAGGCCTGAAACAATAGGCCTTTTTCACAACAGACATTTTGACTTGTCATAGCAGGAAAAGCACAGGTGTTACTAATAACATTAACAATAACGTTCTATTCAAGTTTGACAGCAATGACAGTAGACCAGCATGCACAATACCAGAACCCTGAAACTGAAGGAGAATGAAAAATAAATTAAATCCAGCCATCATTGATTTCATTATTTACACCTGTGCTTTTTCTGCTCGGACATATCTTCCTCTGAAAATGGCCGATTAGTACCTATTATAAAACCTTATAAAGTTATTGAGAAAATAACATTATTCCATAATGAAATAATCAGTAGTTGTAGCTGCAGTTCATTCATACAATAAAGTATGTATGCAAGTGTTTGTACACGCCCATGATTAGGGATTCAGTGTTTTTATTTTGTTTTGTTGTGTCCCTTAGGTTACAGATGATGGTCTGGTTGATGATGAGAAGAAAAATGAAGAGGAGACGCCACAGCAGTCAGAAAATGAAGAAAGCATAATTGGTACTGTGGAAACATTATAATCATATTAGTGGTCAATTTATTTTTGTCATTAGCGTTATTGTTGGTAATGTTGTTACTGTGATTACCATTGTTGTTTACCAGCATCATCATGATTCTGTTCACCATTTTATCTGTATTACCGATCAAGCTGTTCTTTTCTCCTGTAGTTCCTGCCAGTAAATCCTACACAGTTGCCATCATCAAACCAGATGCTGTTGCTCACGGCAAGGCAAATGAGATCATTATGAAGGTACACAGACACTAACACTGCTCACATTCTGAGAAGCCAAGATTGTCTCAAGCCTTCCTGCTGACATTAGTTCATTATCCTGACATTACTCCCCTGGCTAGATTCAAGATGCTGGGTTTGATATCCTGGCCCACGAGGAACGCATGCTGACTGAGATTGAGGCTCGAGATTTTTACCAGCACAAAGCAGAAGAGGTACGGTGAGAATAGAATAGTAGCAAAAAGGCACATCTCACAGAGACATAAGACCAAACATTTGACAGATACAGACACTCATGTTTGCGTCTCATTGCAGAGATTGGCATACTAGTCAAACTGCTGATCGGTTCAGTGTATGTTTGTGTGGTTAGTCTGGGCAATTTAAATTCTGAGTCAACAACCTAATGGGAGAGCAGTCACGACCAGTGCAAAAATCATTTCAATTAGTTTGCAATACATCACACTTCCATCTGCATTTCTGCACAGGGCTCAAAATAGATCTGCTGTGTAAGCAGGTTTTTTTTTTTTTTTGCTTATCACGCTGTTTGTGATGAGACTAAATGATAAGAGATTCAGAAATACAAAACATGTGAGGGAAGGTGGCTAGGTAAAGCAATAATGCTCATTAAATAATAAGTAGTACATGTACAATATTGTATCTGCCTTACATTCATAATAATTTTCTTCTCTCTTTCTCACCTTAATGATAAGGCCTGATTCAAGACATAAAAAGACTTGTGTTCATTGCATTAACATATGTGTGTGCTCTTGTCTCTGTGTGTATTTGATGGTGATTTGTAGGCTTGCTTTGAGGACTTGGTGCAGTTTATGTCCAGCGGTCCGTCCCATATTCTGGTACTCTCTCATGTTGAGGGCTCAGCTAACATTGTACCAGCATGGCGGGAGTTCATTGGCCCAGCAGACATAGAGGAAGCCAAGAGAGATAAACCAGAAAGGTTAGTCATTGGAAATTATACATATACTTCATTCAGAAAAAAAGAGTTGAGAAAACATCAACAATCATTAAACCTGTAAGATATGGTATGATGAAAAGATCATTCCTGTGTCTTTGTAAAGACCATTTGTTTTTAGCATAGACATTTAATCACGCACTGTTGATTGCAACAGTGTGAAACAATCTCAGGCTTAAGTCTGGGAAAGCGAATGAACAGCATTTTCTCGCCTGCTCCGTCAGACACACCCAAACATTATGCTTCTCTCTGGTTGAGCACCAGCCGAGCAACCATCTGCTCTCCTCTCCTGTCTCCCCCCCTGGCTTCCTGCAGCTTGCGGGCACAATACGGCACACAGACACTGTTCAACGCAGTGCACGGTAGTGAGGACATCGACCAGGCCAGCAGGGAGCTCGCCTTCTTCTTCCCCAACTTTAGGACGGCGTCAGTAACGGAGCAGGATGGGGAGGAAGAGCGTGTGGAGAGGACACTGGCTCTTATCCGGCCTGACGTTGCCAGAGAAAACAGAGGTGGGGCCAATGCCAAATACACAAGCACAAGTACACACATGTGCTATCACAGATATACACGCACACAAAGATGGTTCATGTTGACATGGTGAAACTGCTTCTTGATTCCCACAGCAAAGGTTCAAGGTAATGACCTGAAGATTTTTATGTAATTGATCGCTGAAGAAAAATGTATCACACTTTCAAACCAGAATATGGCTATCTGTCTGAAAACTATTAGAATTGAATCAGTTAGGGTTGTCACAATATCACATTTTCACTCCACGATTATCTTGGCCAAAAGAATTCACAATAACAACATTATTGCGATATCTATAGAAAATTTGAAGAAAAAGAAAAGAATGCTATCAGTCAAATGTATCTTTATCTTTGGTTATTGTGTGTTTTATCTCTTTATTAATTAATTCAAAATACGAGTGTAGGGAGGTGGAGAGAGAATCTGTAACCATAACTGTACAAAAGCATGATTTCAGAGGTGCTGGATTATTTACATTATATTATCATATGTGTATTATTAACATGATATCAATATTTCATTTTTGGAATATCAAGGTTATTGTCAATACTGGTATATTGCGACACCCCTTCTGTAAAGTGTGCCGGTTTAATAGGTATACCTAGCTAAAACTAATGCAGTCTAATACAATGCAATAAACAAACACTGCTAGTACCAAAACTGCTAAAATAGTTTCATCAAAAACTGAACAGTATACCTCGATGAAGGTAGGATTTATTGCAGGACTGTTGTATTAGACTGCATTAGCTAGCTGTACATAATAAACTGGCAAATTAGTGTGTATTTTATATTTATTGTTCTGCAGAGGAGATCTTGGCTCAAATCCACAAGTCAGGCTTCACCGTGTCTCTCCAAAGAGAGGTGATGTTGACAGAGGAGCAGGTCAGACACTTTTACTTCCAACATGTTGAGGAGGACTACTTCCCTGCTTTGCTCCGAAGCATGACCAGGTAACTTAAACATGCTCTAAAACAAATCTACAGAGTAGTATGTTACTGCAGATGTGTATTTAACATGTGTGTATTTACAGTGGGCCTGTGCTAGCTTTGGCTCTGGCCAGAACGGGGGCTGTCCATCACTGGAAGAACATCCTTGGTCCTTCTGACGTTAATAAAGCCAGAGAGGAGAGTCCTGCATGGTGAGTCATGTGTGGCTCTATTAATTTACACAATGAAATGAGTCCAGAGAAGTCACTGTGGATTAATTACTGTACCAATGGAGTTTGCACTGTTAATCCTGCTGACAGCTTGTTAGGATGAACTCTGTATTTCTCTTTTGACCTCTCTTGTTAACCTCGTCAGGTTTTGAAGGTTATTAAAAACAAATGTGTGATTAAAGAGAGAGAAGGCTTACTATCAGAGATGTTCCGATACCATTTTTTCCTTCCTGATACCGATTCCGATACCTGAATTTGCGGTATCGGCCGATACCGAGTACAGATCCAACACCAGCATGATCAAAAAATATATAGATATTATTATTACTATTATTTAAAAGCTGTTTACTACTGATCATGTATGGTTGTGATATGATTACTATCTTTGTTGTATGGCCTGGCTCAGGTTAAACCCTTTGTAAAACATGAACTGATACATACAGAGAATGAATGCAATAGAAATCTCTTTTATTATTGAGTTTGTCAGTTACAAAGAACATAAATAAATGAAGCTAGGAATAAATAACTATCCTGTATTCTCTTAGTTGTCTCCTCAGTGGACAGCCTGTGTGCTAATTTGTCCTTCAGGGTGCAATATTCACACACCGTGTTACGGTACTGCCACCCCTGGAAGCGGAAGCCTTACATACTAAACATATTGCACTAGCACCGCACTGTTGTTGTTTGCTATTGTCACGTGACAAACTACCTGCAATCAGTTCTTCTTCGCTACTCTAAAACAGTAGTTGCCAGTGGCAGCCATGATAGATCCATGGCGACAGCACAGTGAAGGCTACTGTTTTGGAGCGGCAAAGAAGAATTGATTTCCAGTTAAACAAGTTGATTTTTTTCTGGGTTAATAAATGATGGTATCGGATCGGTGGAAAGACTGGTGTACTAGCCAATACCAAATTTTGGGTAGTATCGGACGCATTTCCGATACTGGTATCGGTATCGGAACAAATCTACTTGCCACTTACCCTACAATCACACAGGAAGAAATCAACCAGATAACAATTTATTGCCACTTTTGAAATCCATGTAGAACGCTTGTTGTAAACACTGAGTCAGTGGTACCAGACAGTAGAAATGTAAATACTGAAATACTGAAATGAAATACTGTATGTCATGTATCCTTAATCTCTGACTATTTCTTAACTCAGGAATCTGCCATGGTTGCAGGTTTCCTGAAATTTTTACCTGCCACAGCCAACATTTACCCTGTATTTGACAGGTGGCAGCTGCTAATTTCATTCCCTGAAACAAAGTCTCTATTGTGGTCTCTCTCCACCTATAATGCACCATGTTCTGGGGTTTCTTGAAAGGCAATCTTAAAAATGTAGATAATCACTAGCTGAAGTAGAAGCAGGCAAGGCATGGTGAGTCAAAGTGAAGAAAAGTACAATACCACTTCATCCAAAAATACTTCCTGTGAATCATCAAATATTAACTATTTGATATAGATAGCTATTTAACAGTCTCACCATACCTGTAATGCTGACTTCTGTATCACTCATCACTCAGTCTAAGGGCCCAGTTTGCTGTGGAGAATGAACCCATCAACCAGCTGCATGGCAGTGAAAGCCACGAAGAGGCAGAACGAGAGATCAACTTCTTCTTCCCTAAACAGCAAACACTGGCCGTGATCAAACCTGATGCCATGGAGGAGCATAGAGGTAATGTCTGGTCATTTAGAACAATATAAATATTGTGTTTGTATAAATGTGCACACATTATCATATAATATGTCTAATGCATTTTCTATTCACTCTAACAGAGAAGATTTTAGAGGAGATCCGTGGCAGCGGTTTCTCTGTAACGCAGCTGAAGGAGACGGTGCTGTCGAGGGAGATGGCTGAGGAATTTTACAAAGAGCACAGAGAGAAGCCTTTCTTCAACCAACTGGTGGAATTCATGTGCCAGTAAGTCTATACCCGAACACAGCCAAAGGAGAAGGGCAAAGTGACCGCAGCAGACCTGCCCTAATTCCTGTTGCCGCTGGAAGTTTTACCAAGCACTTTTAGCAGTAATCTTAGCTGCTTAAAACCAAGGCAGCCTCAGGCAAGTGGCTAGGAAGTCCATCTCAATTTCATTCTTTGTTCCACCGCACATCTAGATTTTAGAGTTATCTTCCGCTCCGATTAGTCCCTTCACTTGGTTGTTACACAACTGCTTGGACACAATGGGCAGAGAGATGTGTGCAGCTGGGCTCTTCAGCCTGAGAAACTACCTTTACTGTCTCTATCCCTCAAGATCAGCGCAGGTTTAGGCTTAATTGTAGTCTTATATTCTAACTATTGTAGAATGTTTTACAAGTTTGTTATTACAGCTAAGGTACCATTTTATATCCTACAATGCATTTAAGGAGTAACTTAATACCAGGCAGAAAAAAGCAGTGTTTTGCTGCCCTCTCTGGTTGGAGGTTTCAAACCTATTTCACCTGTTGGGTGTGCTCTGCTGCACCTGTAACCACACCCAGCAGTGATGTCACGGGCCACTGGAGTACACCCAGTGGTGGAATGTAACTAAGTGCATTTACTCAAGTACTGTACTTGTACTTTACTCCAGTATTTCCATTTTATGCTACTTTTTACTTCTACTCCACTAACTCTCAGAGGCAAATATTACTTTTTACTGCACTACATTTATGTGACAACTTAAGTTACTTAAGCTTTTCGATTAAAATTTTTCATCCCCTTCCTGTACAGTGAAAACCATGCATCTCCAGATGTGCTGATTTTGAATGTTTGTGAGAAACTGAAAGATGAATGAAGTGTTCCTTTATGTGTTGAGAAAAGTCTTCTACTTCTTAAGCTAAATAAACAGTTTAAAAACCCTCTTGGATCAGCTGGAAAATGCATCGTCACAAAGCTGAAAACAGGGCTGTTTTTCTCATGAAAAGCTGACTTTTAGAGAAGATGCATGGTTCTCAGTGACGCTACAAACATATGATGATCTTATAGAATATGTTGCATTACTTTAGAAACTACCCAACAGTATATAACCCATAGGAGTTAAAATTACAATAACCTTAAACATCTACAGCAGTAAATTGCAACATGCACATTAATGCAGCAGTATTATTGCAATGGAACGGGGGAGGGAAAATGCAACATCAAGTGACTTTAAAGGTCCAGTGTGTGGGATTTAGGGGAATATATTAGCAGAAATTGAATATAATATTCCTAACTATATTTTCATTAGTGTATAATCACCTGAAACTAAGAATCGTTATGAAGTCCAACATGTTGCACCACCATGTTTCTACAGTAGCCCAGAACAAACAAACTAAACACTGGCTCTAGATAGAGAGCATTTTTATGTCACCTGAAGGCCACCGTAGTCCTCCGACACGCTTGGAAAGGTATGGGTGAGCAGAGGGGTGTTCAGTCGGTTGCAATCTGCAACCTCACCGCTAGATGCCACTAAATCATACACACTGGACCTTTAAGTAAGGGATCTGACTACTTCTTTCACCACTGAGTACATCTGTAAATCACTGCAGCCAGGTGAGAATAAAAAGGGTGACAAAGTATTCTTCATAGCATTGAATAATTGATGTACATGCAATACTCATCTAGATGTTTAGGTTAAAATTGGGCTACTTTAAGTTAAAAAGTAATTTTTTGAATGTCTAACAACTACATTTCAGTGTAAAGCAGCTACATGTTGAAATACAGTGATTGTAATGCTGTTGAACAGCTGCTACATTTAACCTAGACATGTAAAACAACTGTCTTTTTACCTGCAAATTAGTCCTTACTAGGAAGGTGCAGTCAACGGCTGCTTATTTTAACAATAGAAAGTGTCCTGTTGTGGCTCTTGACAATTTAATTGCATTATTCTGTAGATTAATGTCAGTCGGCTTTTGTCGTGTTTGTTAATGTGTTTATATATTTAAATGTATTAAAGTTAATATCCATAGCAACAAAGACCACACTACTGGATACCTGAATTTTGGTTGTATTAGTCAAAATTACCTATAAAGACATAATAAGAAGGTGGGCAGGTGCATCGCTCTGTTGCATCGCATGTTTGAGGTGTTGAATACATCGACAGTGAATGGTTAAGCTTCATTGGTCATACGAGCCAGGTGTGAAACATGAGCCATATCTTTACAGTAGCACTGTCTTCTGAATGCATAGTCAGGCTTTACCAGGAATTTCTTAAAATAACATTAACATTACACAAAATTTCTGTCTGTTATGTGACCATCCCTTCATTGATTGTTTCAGGGGACCCTGCATGATGCTCGTCCTGACTAAGGAAAATGCAGTGGAGGAGTGGAGGGCCACTATGGGCCCTGCAGACCCTGACCAAGCTAAGGCAATATCCCCAAACTCTCTGAGGGCCCGCTTTGCCTCCGACATCCTCCACAACTCGGTCCACGGCTCCTCCAGTGAGCAGCATGCAGAGGAGAAGATCCGTTTTATCTTCGGTGACATCTGCTCAGACGCAGAGCTCACCGGTGATGGAGAGACTGACACAACCATTTTAGGTAATCATATGATGTGTGTGACAGTCATTTCCATCTGGCACACCATCTGGTTCCAAGTAAATAACCATTTTGCTCTTTTTAATATTTTTGTTGGTTTTCATACCCTATTCCTGCTAGAAACGATATTTCATCCAGTTATATTTCTTATGATTGAAAAGAAAAATACTGTAAACTTGAGACTTGAAAAAGATCAATTTCTTGCAGCAAGAGAACAAGACAATTCTGCAGATGAAAACACAGGAATGTCAAGATCTCCAACTGAAGGAATGTCTGACAACAATCATGAAGGTATGAATTGAATAAGAAGTATTTCACTGACATGTTAGCGGTCCCAATTCAAGGTTTGATCCTTCAAAGTCTGCATTTCTAGACATAATACATCATAAACAAACAATAAACAAAAGTATAGTCCTGCCCAAATACTCATACAGGCATACACATCAGTGGTCAGTCGCAAGTAAATATATTGCAGTAATACGACCAATGAAAAAGCCTCTGCAAATTGTAAATAATGGACACCAGGCAAATTCCACTGTTGGATATGTTGTTAATCACAGGACATTACAGAGTAATAGATGTTAACTATATGGATATATTTGCTGTTATCCTGGCCCGTTATTTGCCATTTTCCATCCAGGATGATGTCCCAGGTTACCACATAAGGGACAATGTACAGCGAGCCGGTGCGTGGAGGGGTCTTTCATCGCCTTGAAGGGATTTATTTCACAACAATGACCTGCTAGCTGTACATTATCCCGCTTATTACACAGCTACTTACTTAAGAAATCAATAATTTGACACAAAAAACGGTCCTCCAGAGTTCGAGATCAGAACTGCGCCCGTAGCAACGGTCTGTTATACATAGCAACGGCCTGCTACAAAGAAATAACAGACCGTAGAATGCTGTCATTGACACAACACAACTACTTTTGGTCTTTTTTGATGCTGGAATTGTATTTGGGGAGGAGACGCAGGTTCAGCCAGACCTTCTCTGTGTGGGCTGCATCTTTCAAAGGATCCATCTTCTGAATTGGGACACGGCAATTACTGCATTACGTCCTGGGAAGTGAGAGTAGCTATCAAGTAGATACGTCTCTCGTCTGACAATTCAGATAGCTTCCGCGAGCAAGAAGACTCTCTTCTGATTCAGAGAATAATGAGGCCATTGATCTTCATAATGTCACTAACATCAGCTGGAATGGAGATGTAAACTGCTCACAGTCTCTCTCCGTCTAGAGAGTGAAGTAAATCTGGACCAGCTGCATTGTGGTGGATAATTTCAATTCAAATGTGCAATAGCTTCTCATGATTCCATTTAGTTGAAGTATTAATGGGTTTTTGTGACAGAATCTTTCTATGACTTCCTGTGGCTGATGAATCTGAACAACGCATTAGTATCTAATACTCTTTTACTGGTTGCAGGATATTTCTTTGTATAGGGGATTTATTAATATGTGGTTGTCATTCAGAAGACTTGAGCTAATTTTCCTCTTTACTTTACAGGTGACCTGCATAATTCGAATCCTTGCAGCCCACAGACGGAAAAAAGTGACGATCCAGAGCACTCCAACTGAATCAGCACACTTAGTAGGTTCTCCTGTATTGTGGGCGTAATCTATAACATCATGGGAACAATATCTGTCATTCGTGAATCATGAAATAGACGTGTATGTATTCAATGATGCATAATGCTGCTGATGGCAGTTAACAGTTTATAGGCTTTCTTGACTCGCAGCAGCTGTAAACTACGCGAGTAAGACTAGAATCAGAGTCACCACAAAAAGCAACTGATAATCTTGGATTTCCTACAATAAACTGCGTCAATTTTAACTACTACATTAGTCTTGGATGTTTTTCCTGTTAGCTTAATGATGACAGGATCGCTTAACAATTGAAGATAACTCACTCTAGATAAATTAACTGCTTTAATGCAGAGACTTTCAACTTCTTGGTGTTATTAGCAGCTTGCCGGTGAATCAATTGGGACTGGGGTTTATGAATTAAACCAAAAGTAAAACCAGAGTCACTGTTTTAGGAAACTTGAACATTACATAGAAAACAACCTTGAGTCAGACATTTATTTATTTTCTCTTATTAGCAAAAAATATAAAGGTTAATTTAGATTATTTTACATCTATTAAAGATCACTGAAGCATTTGTTCATTTTTACAAAACAAAAGTTCACATCAGTCATGATGATAAGCTAGAAATGGCGACTTAGCAAAACATAGTAATGTTGATATAATTTGTTAACACAGAAGGGTTCAGTCATCTGCTGAAAAAGTCTTTGATGCTCCGTTTGCCGGAGCTTTGTTCGACCACGCCGTGGTGTTGACCAGAAGCGTTTTCAGGCGGGGTGTCCTCCCAGTCGTTTGCAGCCTCCAGTAAGATGGCTTCGTCTATGTCGTCATCCGCAGTGAAAGACCTCTGGAACATCTCCATGATGCTCCTCTGGTTAGGGTCCTGAACAAATCCAAATAATCAGGTTCATCACTGAATCTACAGACACCGTTTTTGATCTAGCTAAGTAAGCTCTGTTGTACTGTGTAGCCTCATGTAAATGTGTTTCACCTATGTGTGAATGCTATTTAAAAACTGTGAACAGGATTATACATGTATTTATATACAGGTGCAGAGCTTACCTTAGAGTGGAAGCTGGCGTTCACCGCTTTGTCTGAGAGGTTTGACTCCGACAGACCCACTTGCTCCAAGACATTCATTTTTTCCTGGATCATTGGCCTGGATCAATAAAGAGATACGTTATTATAATCGAGCAGATGAAATTCAATTCACTGCTTGTCACAATATCAGACAACCCACATTAACTTGACCCACTACTGTTTCACTGTTTGCTTTGTCTCAGTAGTGGAAGTCTGATGAAAATGGGAGGAAAAAGACTTTAAAACACAGTTTGATTATCGGTGTAATTGGGTCATACTGCCCACTGATTGGCACATACCACAGGTGATCATCAGAAGTTCCCTTGGCAACCAGGTAGTGAATGTTCACATTGCTGGTTTGTCCAATACGGTGCACCCTATCCTCTGCCTGAACGAGAATCTGCAAAAAAAAAAAAGAGCATACGTTTCCTGCCGTCATTGATTTATTGGACGAGTGCTCTGCTCGAGGAAAAATATCAATAAAATGTAAAGTCATTATTCAGGCTTCTGCCAGCAGTTGAAATTAAAGCACTATTAAGATTCCTCCTGGAGCTGAAGCTGTGGTTACTGGCACAGCGGTCAGGTTGAGTACAGGAATAGGTTCATCATGAATCAAGCTTTTTTTTTGCGGATTTGTTCCCCTTTACTCCCCAATTTTAGAATGCCCTATTTGACTGTACTGTGATCCGTGTCACGTCTTTGTCACTGCAGACTCCACTGTTGGCATAAAGAGGGAATGGGTGTGGGGAATTCTCATAATGCCTGGATGGAAAATATCTGCCAAAAAAAGTTAAACTAGGTCCCAGTTTATGTATATGAACCAAGCCCCCAGGAACCAGGCTTTGAAGCCCTGGAACGCTGTATCCAGCTCTCTTTATACAGCCATGATATGAACAAGAACAGTACTAGCCTCCATTGTTCCCTCTCCTCCTGCCTTCTAGCAAACTTTTCTACAACTAGTGCAGTGCCCGTTCGGGGCGTGGCTGTTCAGAACAGACTGATTGCTTGTCTCCCAGTATTGCTGCTTGCAGCGTTGTCGAGAACTGTTCATCACTCGTTGAGTCTGACAAGTAAAGCAGAGTTCAGTTGTAACTTTAGTATATCCAGCATCCAACAGAAAAAGTGAACTGCAGTCAATGAGCCACGGCCTGTAAAAGGTCTGCTGCGGACGACATGCTGCACAGAGCGCTTGTTTATTCAAAGTTTATTCAAAGTTTATTAATATTGAACGTGTCGCGTGTCCAAAAAGTGCACCAACTTCGACACTGCACGTCCTTGGGTCAACAGCAATACACCCGGCAAGTGTGAAGTAGATCGAATGAGCGGTTCTCAAGATATGAGAAGGATACGCCCACATACATACAGAGATTCCTTGTTTTATAGTTAGATTCACTACCAAACGTTATACAGGTGAGACGTTGCAGGTGCGCAGCTTTGATGTTGGCCACTGGAGGGCAGATGAACATCAAAACACACTGACATACAAAAATACGCCATATTACTGGGTTATAAAGATGTAATGGTCAACATGTTGGCAAAACATTGCCAATTTATGTAAATAGAAGACTCTTAATTGACTCATTAATTCGGCCACCTGAAGAATGCAAGTCTTTAAGCTCTCTTAAGGTCTTCCCCAACTCCTGAGAAAAATATCTGGATGTTTAGCTGCTACATGTATTACTTTCTTCACCAGCCACTCCACTCCTTCTCCATCTGTCATTTGGTGTTGGCAGATAGCTTAAAATGGGTTTACCACAGCTTTTTTGCTGGAAACAGCTGCCTACACAGTTTGACTAAGGAGTGTCTGACTGAATCATTTTGTAACAAATGTGGGACTAAAACCAAAAGTGAGCTAAAAGAGGTTAAAAGATGAGTGGAGCTGGAACCAAAATTGAGTACAAAATGAAAGTACTACAAAATAAAATGCATTTCTAATAAAGCAGTCACGATGAGTGCACTGTATTTTGTAGTAAAAACTTTCCATGGCTCACCCCGGGGTTCCAGAAAAGCTCAGCGAAGATCACCAGGTCGGCAGCGTGCAGGGTGACGCCCATGTTAGCTGCAGTGATGGACAGCACAGCCACGCATGTCTTGGTTGAGTACTGGAACGTGTCACACAGCTGCTGCCGTTCAGCTGAAGGAGTGGACCCGTCAATACGGATGAAACTGACATTCTGTAGGAGAAATTAAAGGCCAGGATGGGTATAGGTAGCGGACCTATACAAATCAACAATCCTTCTTTGTTAAGCTTAGAATAATGATAAGTCATAGTAGTAGTAGTAGTAGTACTAAACTCAGATGTGCTGCCCACACTTGTTCCCTGCAGCTACTGATGAAAGTTGACCAAAAAGTTGACTTTAACTCCCACAAAGAGTCTAGTTGAAAAAGTCAAAATGCACTCTTTTACATCAGATTATATTTCTTTGCATATAAGGCTTTTGTGGTATCTGCACATTTTACTCACCTTTTTTCCCAACTCGGTGGAGATATGATCCAGGACTAACTTATGATGGGCGAACACTAGAAACTTCTCCCTCCCACACTCCAGCATGTCTGTGATGTACTCCCTGGCAGTGACAGAAACAACAGAGCTCTCAACTGTTAACAAATACTCACGAGGACTGACTATTTCACTGCTTTCTTTGAAAAACTTCTCAAGTTATCTCAAATCCAGTGCAGTTCGGTTTCATTTTACATTTTAATCTCAGTGCTCATCACATCTAAGCGGATTCGACTTACTGATCCCCGACCATTAGAGGGTCTGTACTTACATAATGGCTTGCAGCTTGGCTTCAGCTGTGTGGTTATAAAAGACGAGGAGGGCTTCCTTCTCTTCCACTTTCTGAAAAAGAGATAAGGAACAGCATCAGATAAGAACTGACAGGAGATCCTGATTGATGATTTGATAAGACTGCCATTACTCTGAGGAGCAGTGAGATAACGAACAATCAGGCAAAGCCACTCTCTCCCATCAGAGCGTATAAATACTCTTAAAATAAGATTTGCTGGAGTATTCTGGGTCAGTTTAAAAGCACTTGTGCGTGTTTGCGGACTCCTTCATGTGAAAAGGACAAAACCAATTAATGTAATTTTCTTGGGCTAAACAAGGGTTTTTTAAATGTTTTCTTAACTACGATGCCTTTTTAATCACAGAGACAGAGATAATTTGCAGGTCAGAATATGCTATTTTCAGCCAACTCTGACATTTAAAAATCATCTGGCAGAGATAGATTATAAAGAAACTTTCATGACATCTCAGGATCTTACCATTTTCTGTAATTGCTGCAAAAGAACAATGTGTTATTTCTTCCAATTTTACCATTTTTTGAAGGATTGATTCATTTTGTGTTAATTTCTAAGATGGGAAGAGCCTTGTTTCTTAAGGTTTGTGAATACTTTCATTTAAAAAACTTCAAATTCCGTCACTTTTCTATTTTTTCCGGAGACATTTGTAACTTACATTGCGGTTTCCGCTGGCCAACTGCTTGGCAGCAGCTGACAGAGCAGCTTTTACGCGTGTGCTGATACCATCTATGGTCACTGTGACAACCTTGCGTTGTTTAGAAGGAAGCTGGGAGAGGACGTCGCACTTGAGGCGGCGCAACATCAGACACTCCTCCAGCAACAGCTTCAACTCCCCGAGGTTGGATGAGCCCGAGTAGTCCCACCCCCAAGTCGACTGTAGAGGACGGGGATAGAGAAGAAAATTAAGAGAAGAATAGGGGATGATGGGAAGAAGGAATAGAGACAAAAGATATGGAGGCAAATTAAACCTCAAGAGCAGGTAGCCAGACCCTTGTCCAATGTTAAGGTTCATTTTAAATCATACACAGGGATTAGTTTTAATGCAAGTCAAGCCAGAGACTAACTAGAAGACTGAAAAGATCAGATTTCAGCTCCAGCTGGTCTGAGTCTCTTTCAGGATCATGTTATGCAAAGTCCATGGTGGAAAAAAAGAAATTTTAGAGAGCAGAGTAAAATCTCCACAATCTTCAAAATGAGTCATCATGACCAAATTAAGGATGTAATTGGCTCTTAAATCATGCAGCGTGTTCCCTACTTGAACCCACTAAAATTAATTAAAGGAGATTAAGTGGCAATAGTAGACTAACAAAAGGAGAAAGCGGAGACAAAAAAAAAAATCTATAAATCACAGTAGAGGAATCCACCGACACCTAAAAAACAGTTTTAATGTAAACAACCCAACGCACACTGGCTGTAAAGCGCATTAATTCCATCTTTATAATCCTGTTGTTCTCAGCAGACCTGTCAAATTTTCTCACCCCAGTGCACATTCTGTATATCCCATTCAAGGAACTGCAGCCTATGGATGTAAGTGAGTCAGATAAATAACTATTCACTAATCCCATACCGAAAGCCCTTTAGGTTCTCTGAGGTGTCCTAGAATTACAGCCAATTACAGCTCAGCAGTATTAAGGGTCACACTTGGATAGCTTAAGCTACCTGTGTGGCACCGCAGTAGCGCATCCCGAACTCATGGAAGCGAGGGAAGAGCGTAGGTCTGACAGCCAGGATCTGGGTGTAGAGCTCACAGGGTCTGGACATGGCAGGGGTCCCAGACAGAAGAATCACTCTCTTTGCTGCCTGAGGATGGAAAAACAACTCTGATCAGAGCACCGCTGAGGGAGTCTAGCTGACAAAGCAAGAAATTAAACCCAACCACGAGCCAAATGCTGCAATGTTTTGGCTTCAGCTGGATTTTATATTACCGGGCAATATACAAATACAGTACACTACATATGCAAAACAATGATTTCTCTCTAATACAGTGACACAAGGAAAACCGTGCATTAGTACAGGGATCCTATCAGAGCCTGTGGCAGATGTTTAAATAAAAAAAAGATCTGGTATTCCAAGTTGAAATATTCGACCCAAAGATAGAAGATCAGTAATACTGACCATATAAAAGACGTTTAATCACATATGTTACATATAGTTGAAACAACTATTCTGTTGCTCAACCGATGACAGTTGAAACTATTTAACTTGTGTAAAAAAAAGTAGCTATTTTATTATGATAACCGTTTAAATATTGTGTTTTGAGTATTGGTAGTGTAGCAGTGCTTTTCTTTACTTTGGGATGGATTGAGGAGAGCCAGTTTTAGGTAAATCTGGGTCTTGTTCCAAGAGTTTTAATGAATTATCCAAATCGTTTAACTTGTTAAACCTGGAACCCCCTCAAATCTGATTTGTAACCTAAAGTAAAAGGAACATTTTCCTGGTTTTACCCAGAAAACTATACCTCAGCACCAAAATGAATCTGCTTCTTTGAACAGATTGAATTAGGTATTCTTTGATCTACTGCTTTGGATATTTTTGAGATATCCTTCTGGGAGACAGGTAAACATTGCAAGCAAGTAAAAAATATAACCTCTTCAGTAATCCAATTGAAACATTAAATGTAAGAGAGAAGAAGAATAAGCACCTTCAGCAGAGGTAAAGCTGCTTTACAACGAGCGGTCTTCATGTTCTTCAGAAAGTGGGATTCATCCTGCACACAATGACAAAATCTTATCAGTTATTGTTTTTTTAAAAGGCAAAAAAAAAAATGAGTATATGTTTTGAAGTGGAAACAGCCATTTCTAAATAGTGCACGGTTCAATCACAGCTAACCATGATGAGAACATTGAAGGGGTTTCCTGGCTGCTGCTTGTCCATCCTGTTCAACAGGTCGTAGCTGACGATATTGACCAAACCGGACCGAAGATTGTCTTTGGCCTTCACCGCCACGTTGATGCTGTCAGGACTCAGGGAGGGGAGCCAGCGTCTGAAGGCCTACAGCAGGTAATACAAAAACTCATGTCAGAGACGCAGAGTGAAACAAAACTCCTCAGAATAACAGTACTGGTTTTCAGGCTGTACTTTTACCCTAGTCAGACTCTGAACATGAATGAACACCATAGAAACATTCAATAATAATTTTGTGACAGACAGCTGGTTTGAATGTTACTCATCACTAATAATTCATTCTAACTACTATCACAGTGTTCCCCATTTAGGAACAACCAAACATGTAGTTCAGAAAAATGTCCCCTGTGGCCCAAATGTTTCTGACAGTTCACTTACTTGCTCTCCATTCGCCTGTCAACCTGGCTTAAGCTCACAAGTTATGGCTCCCACGTTTTGCAGTAGATTAGACCAAATGCACAAGACTAACAGTGCAGATAAGAGCCATGTCCTTTAATGGGTCGACATCCTGTGACTAAACCCTCCTTGGCGATTCCAACTTCTGATTGGGGGACTGTGTTTGATCCAAGATATCTATTTAGAGAGCAGACTGTCTTGTCTTGTCAATAGACAGAAGGCCAAGTAAAGCTCTTCTGAAAATGTGCAGCCTGGTAAAGCTGCTGCTGAGTTAAACAGAGAATAGATGCTACAGAACACGAGACAAACACTCAGAGAAAAGAGACACCTGAGATGAAATTAGAAAGTATTGAAATTGTAGAAGGGAAAATGGGGACAAAGAGGTGCTAACATTTCAATGATGCCAAGTGTGGGGGCATCATAATAGCCTCGTGGTTAAAGACCAGTCTACCTTTGTGTTACAGTTTTTCTCAGTCGCTTAGGTACATTTCTCAGATAAGAACTGAAATTCTCAAAACTCTGTATTGCAATGACATGGTCGGTCAACAGATTACAGTATAAACAGTAAAGGCGTAAATGTGAATCCTGTCCAATCTCTTGCATTCAATCTCCCACATACAGCAATACGTAACTTCTTACTGTTGAAATTGATATATGACATACAGACAAAGTGCAGCCTTGTGCATTTTCAATCATTGACATCAAAACCTTAGCTATACACTGTTATATTGGCAACATGGTGAAGCATTTTGACTATCTTGTTTGTTAACAATGACACAAGGACTTGTCATTCTGAAGGCACTGACATTTCCATTGATATTTACTTTTGAAAGATAAACAGAGGATTTTGAGCAAGTTACAGGCTTTTGCAGGTAATCCATTGTGTGGTGCTGTTTGTACAAATAGTTTCGAGAAATGCACTTACTGTTTTGCAAATGTCAAAAGATGATTTGAGAAATGTACCAAAGCGACTGAGGAAGGCTGTAAATTAACAAGGTGCCTGCTGTCTTAATGCAAGACCAATAATGACACCATTAAATGGAAACAAAGTGATAAGCTCTAACACCTACTAAGTAATGAATCATTTTTCTTCTAAAATGCACTCTGAAGAATGTTTTTTTTTTTTTTTTACCTCGGCCCAGGTGAATCGCACAGAGGAGGGAGCCACCACCAACACGGGCCACTCTTTCCTGTAGTAGGCTGCTATACAGATGGCCTGCACCGTCTTTCCCAGGCCCATGTCATCAGCCAGGAGGAGGCGGCCTTGTTTAGACACTGCAAAACTACAGGGACACCAAGATATGCTAAAATTAAAAGCTGCAGCAGGACAATGAGTGGACGTCATACTGATCCAACCCTTTAAAAGTGAAGTCACAGAGGAATGGCACAGAAAATATTGGCTTGTTATGATAAGTATCTCTTCATTTGCACAAGACTGAGCAAATTATAGATGAATAGCCGTCCCCTGGTATTGAGTTATTGGCTATGTGCAGAAAGATGGCTGTCCAAAGGCACCTACTTGACTCCCTCCCTCTGGAAGGGCATGAGGCTGCAGGTGAGCGAGGAGTCGATGCTGGAGAGGTCTGCCTCAGGGACGTCTAAAGACCTGGCTTCGGTCCCGTCAAACCTGGCAGAGAAAGCCTGGACTATAGCCCTGGGCAGAGGCTCCACCTCCACTGCTGCTATCCCACTGAGGAGATCCACTGGGTATGGAACACAGCACGGTCAGACAAGATGGCAAATGTAACAGAGACAAACAGGACCGCAGAGATAAACCAGCTAAATAAAGCAAATGTTGTTACTCACAGAGTCTCTTGTAATCCTGAAGTGAAAAGCTCCACTTTTTCGTTTTCATGTCTGCCACACAACAAAAAAATAACACATTATCATCTTGTATCAGAAGTCATAAAATGCAAATACAACATTAAAAGATTGACAAAGAAGACAGCAAAAGGATATTAATTGCATAATTTCACTGTTACCATAGTTCTTGGTTGGCATCTGCTTGAATGCTGCAATGACGTCGACATTGTAACCGACGTCGACCTCAAACTTAGTCGGAGACACCAGGACACAGTGGCCCTGCAAACTGGCTCCAGGTTTCTGCCAGCCGTTGCACAGCTTCAGCAGGGCCCCCAGTGCTGCACCGTCACTAGCTCGGCTGGTGGCTTCTGCAACGTCCAATGCCTCCATTCCCTCCAGAGGCCTCAAAGACACAGAAGCAATAGCAGCTGCTTCCTCCCCTGCAACAACACAGGGTAAAGACACAGGAAATTCAGCAGCAGCAGCCCAAAGAAGACCAATACTCTGTCATGCCTTTAATTTAAGAGTGCATGTTGCCATGATTATTTCCCTGATGTTCATACTTAGCTGTCGATAGTCCTCCAGACTGAAGTTCCACATCTTTGTGGCAGGGTCTAAGGCAGAGCAGAATACTTTATTATTCTAAAAGACAGTGCAGACATTGAGATGAACATACAAAACCAGACATATGGTACAGATTTACTACATTTTGAAAGTTGGTATTCCTATTTAGAAAATTGATGCTGGTTAGGATGAAAGATTTGTGTACCTGGCTTCTCCTGGAAACATTGTGGCACTAAGGCTGGGTGTTATTTGAAATTGCAATACCTGCTGCTGCTACAGAACACAATACAGTAAGTCAGGACTCAAAAAACGATTGAGGTTTGATACACAGATCTATCTGGTGCATAATGGTGCATAATCTATATCGTCTGTTGAGGGTTGGTTTAATTTGGTATGAGGCATATACGTGAAGCAACTCAATCAGCTCGAGAAAATGAACAGTTTTTGTTGTCCTGTTGGTCTTTGAATATTGTTTTGAATGTATGATGCTGCCCAAGTATTTTTATATTCCTGTACTTATGATTCAATATGTATCCAGTGGTTCCCACTGTTGAAAATGTTTGTGATGGTCTTCCTCAAGGGCGGAAAAGGGTGTGGGGCTGCGAAAAGCATTGAGCATCCAGACTCAGCTTCAAAACAGCCTAGTTGCGCTGGCAGATACTTACCATAGTTCTTTGAGGAGATGGATTTGAAAACAGCAATCAGCTCTGCGTGGTAGCCCACTTCTACTCTGAAGCGGCCCTCTGTGTGAGCTACACATCTTCCTCTTACAGAGATGGCAGGCTTTTTTGCAGGTACAGCATTCAAAGTTGATGAACTGGAAGGAAGCTGTGCCGTAGGACTTTGGGCAGGTTTAGTAGTTTGCTTGTAGAATGGGGCGACTGCACCACCACCAGAGCTGCTGGAGGTGAAGTTAGGTTTGGGATGAGCTGGCTTCACACCAAAGCTTCCTCCGCTTGACATGACAGGGCTGCTCACATGTTGACTTCTTGGCTGAGGAAGTGGGTCAATAACTTGTATCTGTAGGGAAAGACAGTAGAAGGTATTAGGGAAAGTTCTTCTTCTCTTCTTCTTCTCTCGGTTTCTGGCGGATCGCAAACAACTTTAAGGTGCATACCGCCAACTACTGTACAAGAGTGTGTAACATTGTCATTTTACACATTACTGCTACTCTTAAATTCTACCCACTAATCCTGTGTCTCTTAAAAAGATTAATAGGGCCTTCCTGGTGCTTTCAACCACCCTCATCCTCTGTTCCCAGTATCTCTATCAAATCCCAATCCCGTCCCTCCTCTCTGACTTGGTCCTGAAATGTTTGTCTTTCAGCCTCATACTTTTGACAATGAATTAGGATATGCTGCACATTTTCTTTAACACCACAATCCCCACACTTTTCCCCTTTAAAGCCAAAGTGCCATTAAGACCTGTGTGATCCAGTCTGAGTCTTGTTATGATGATTTCCTCCCTTCTGTTCCTTTTCTTTATATTTCTTTGTTACAACCGACTTTTGTATTCTGAAATATCTCCTTCCTTTCTGGTTCCTCCTCCCATCTTTTCTGCCATATCTCCACTCCTTTCCTTTTAATCACCGCTTTTCCTTCTCCTTTCCCAAGTAAAACTGGTACTGTTATTTTCTTTTGCAGAGAACTTTTAGGAAAAGTTATTTTTTCCTCCAAAACAATAAATGATTGAATAAAACTCACCTGTCTCTTAGAAGAAGAGTTATGCAGAGTAGTCTGGTTGCCAGTACTAGATGACAGCTGATGCTTTGGGCCTTGATTATAGTCATTGAAGTCCTTTTTGAAGGGAGGAACAAACCGTTTTGGTGCAGAAGCTGAGCTGTGGTGAGCCAGGCCAGCAGGATCCGAGGCAGCAGTGCGTTTAGAGGGCTGTACCTGCTGCACTGAAGAAGTACTGCTGAAGCCTGCTGAGCTCTGAGTATTGCTGCTGGTAGTCTGTCCAAGTCTTTGAGCTCTTCTCTCCAAAGCCCTCCGTCTGTTCTCCTCAATCTTTCTCTGCTGTTCTGCAGTCAGTTGATTAGACATGATGATGAACTTTGCTGCAACTAAATGCTAACACACAAACTCAGAGGATTATCAGCCAAAACATCTAGTTACCTACAAACAACTGGACTACCAGGTTGCTAACTGTTGCTAACGGCGACAGTAACACTTAGCAACAACATAAGCATAGCAATATATATATCGACAGCGGTTTTAGACATAAAGTGAGCATTCATTCACTCATTCATGGGAGAACAGATGGCCACGAATATGATCTTGAAGACGGCAAAATATGGTAAAGTTTGTAAAACAAACGAAGAAGCAACAGGGTGAAACATGATAAGCTAGTTGTCAAAGTGCTAACTAGCTGGTTCAGTAGCTGCCGCGCAGGAAGTGACGTAGAAAAACAAGAAGACACGTGGAGGAGGCGGTTGCTTAGTGACGAAGAGAGAAGGCAAAAAGAAGATAAACAGGTAACTATTATTTCATGTTAATTGCTTTAATTTATACTTTGTTGTGTTGAGAAAATCCGTATTTATGCAACCGGGGGAGGTATCTTTGATGAGTTAGCTTGAAAGAAAAAGTAAGCAAACTATTTACCCTTTGAATCAATGGTTTTTACTGGTAAGTTAGCTAATTGTGTATTTTTAAGATAATATAAGATATTCCTTTATTAGTCCCGCAGTGGGGGAATGTGCAGTGTACAGCAGCAAAGGGGATAGTGCAAAAACAAGATGCATCAGCTAACACAGTAAACATAGTGTTACAAAATATGAACCATTTAAATAGAAGGAAGTATTAAAAAAATAGGAGCAGTATATACAGTATTGACAATAAACTGACTATTAACAAAATTGCACAAGTGGAAAATGATATTGCACAGTGAGATTGAATGAATGAATGAATGAAAGAATGAAATACACTATGGTAGCTAGTTTTAATTAGCCAGCTAGCTAGCAGGTGTGTTCATTTCAATTATTCAATCAAGACACACAGCTGCCCTGACTAGCTAGCCACTTTATTGCTCTCCCCAGTGTCTGTCTTCTGTCAAGCCCGAATTGTAAATTTGTATAAATCAAAGTTTCCAACGTGAGCATCATATACTATACTCATTTTTAACAGTCTCTTCTGCACTATATTCACTTTTTTAATAGTCGTGTATCACAGCTGTTACCCTGCACTATATTCAGTTTTAACAGTTTACTTCATCTCCTTGTATTTTTATATGTGGTATATTTTTTTGTACTTTGTACTTTGCACTACTAACTTTGTTACTGCCTTTTTACTAACCTGTTTTGCACTATGGAACTGTGATGCTGGAAACTTGAATTTCCCACGGGATCAATAAAGTTACTATCTATCTATCTGTCTATCTATCTATTATATAGCCTAAACTGATATACTGTATTTAACATTTGAATCTGAAGAAAAGTAATTAGTAGGTTAACTATAGGTGTTTACTAAATAGGATACAACATTTCCCTCTGAAAGGCAGAGGAGTAGAAACTACTCAAAGTAGGCTACCTCCAAATTGTACAATAAGTAAATACTTGAGTAGGCTAAATGTGCTTGAGTCAACTCTGATGAATGATAGATAGATAGATAGATAGATAGTAACTTTATTGATCCCGAACCCAAAGTGCTCTTTTTTTGAAGAATGCATTATAGTTCAGTTTCAGTTTGATAAATAACAACTTAATTTTCTGCTCTCTGTTTGCATGGTGAAAGATACACTGTAAACAATTGCTGTTAATTTACAGCAGGATTTCAACAGTATTAACCTGTTATTGCTAAAAAACAGTGCTTTACTGTTAATACAAAAGAAAACCTGTTAAATTACGCTCATAGGCTATTTTTTAACTGAACTATAATGCATTCTTAAAAAACAGCCCTTTACTGCTGATCAACTGTCTAAAGTATCATCAGTAACAGTTTCATGCAGTTTTATTTTAATTCTGGGACCTGATCTGCACATGTGAGGCTTGTACATTGTACATGATTGTAAAATTAGTGAATTAGCTCTGTTCTTCACTCACATGTTGTT
>CAKAOH010035246.1:0-117500 GCA_916701665.1 Sebastiscus tertius
CGACCTCCTCTCCACGCCAAACAGATAGAGCCAGAGCAACACAACCTCCTCTCCACGCCAAACAGATAGAACCAGAGCAACAAAACCTCCTCTCCATGCCAAACAGATAGAGCCAGAGCAACACAACCTCCTCTCCACGCCAAACAGATAGAGCCAGAGCAACACAACCTCCTCTCCACGCCAAACAGATAGAGCGAGAGCAACACAACCTCCTCTCCACGCCAAACAGATAGAGCCAGAGCAACACGACCTCCTCTCCACCATGTAACCTAGAGAGAGGACAAGATTTCTGTATTTAGTTCACAGTTGCTTTGATAATGTAAACGTATGTTTCCCATGCCAATAAGTCTCCTTGACTGAATTGGATTGATAGAGAGGCTAAATCTCCTGAAGTCTCTACTGAAGGGATGAACACCATTCTTCCAAAAGATACTCCCTCGTTGTGTGTTTTGATGATGGTGCTGGAGAGGTGCATAAGATCCATAGCATAAGATTCACATAATTTTCATCCCAATCAAACCATTAGTAGTAAATCTAAAAAACTCACTCCGATGGTTCAGTAAACATATCACATACTGTAGGGCATAATTTCTCTGAGTAATGTCGCAGTTATATCCCTCACAATGTGTGTCATTTCTACAGTAATCCTCTCATTCCTCTCCAGAGCTGCTGTGAATCCTTTGTGATTGGCTTTAGAAAGTGCTTCATAGAGAGGACCGTGTGCATTTGCACCTTTTGTACAATCAAATATTGCCTGTGATTATACTGCACTAATACTGACAGTAATTGGTTTGCTCATTTGTCTCATGTCCTGAGAGTACGTAGCATCCTAGCTAGCACTTGCATGTGCAAAGAGAGAATCTAAATGAAAGATTAAACATTAAAGAGCCATTAAAGTCATAATACAGCTGCATGTTTAACCTGTTATAGTGATTTTGGTCTTGTATAGTAAATCATAGAGATATGATATGGACAACATGGAAGGAGAACATTTTGTAGTGTAATTAAGTTGTCCTCCAGCAGAACATGATAGGCTATAGACGAGAGAAAATGAGGTAAGTATAGAAAGGCTGAAGGACCTCCACAGCTCTTTGTTGGCTTAATGAGAGATATTAGATAGCAGATTCACAGAGTATTGAAATAGCAGCTCAAGAGGATTTCCTGCATGGCCTTTGCCCTCATTTCCACCTTTTCCAGCATCAACCTGCATGCAATAAGCCAGTGGAGAATAGTTTATTTTCACAGTTTGATTCACAATAAAAGTGAGCCCAATGTGAGTGAGAGTCATAAGAGTGACTATTCTGATAATAGGTTTCACATCCACCATGGTTATCTCCTTAACTGTAGTTGACAACTATACAATTCTGGTTTTAATAATCTAACAACCAAAATCTTTTCAGATGGAAATCCCTGAAGCCAAATCTTATCAAATGGGGGTCTGTGACCTAATGTACTGTATATCATTTTAGGGGTCCATGACACGAAAAAGGTTGAGAACCACTGCAATATAAGCATTGAGCTGTGTGTGTGAGCCTGATCCTGTGAAAAATTGGGCCTCTTCCAATTTGCATTAAACTTGCAGTAAGCAGTATATTTTTGGCATCATTGGGCAAAAATTCCATAATACCCGTTCAGCATATTGTAATTTAAGTGTTCTGAGAGATAACTACACTTCTTCACCTCCTCATGGCTCTGTTTTCAGGCTTTAAAAAAATTGATTGGCTGTTCATTCAACGGAGACAGCTGTCAATCACTCGCAAACTCCAATCAAATGGTCAAACTAGGCAGCGCTGATCAAATGTTTCTGAAAACATTTGAAGTGAGAAATAGGCATTACAGTAACAGCATATTGATTCATATTTGATCAGCGTTGCCTAGTTTGACCGTTTGATCAGAGTTTGATTGACAGCTGATTAAGTTTAGTTTATTGATCACATACACATTGACGCGGCAGTGAGATTCTTTGTTCCTGTTTGTTACTCTCTCATCCCTGTATAATAGACAATCGATCAATCAATCAATTGAATGAATAACAATAATGAGGTAAAATGTAATCATTATTATAAACATTATAAATATAGCAGCAACAATAGCAAATTGTTCCATAAAATATGAGGTAGGGAATACATACACAACTATAAAAGAAATATAATTGTGTATGTATTCCCTACTTGATTGACAGCTGCTCAGAGACGGCAGGCTCCAGCTCAGCTCTGATTGGTTGTTTTCCTCCGGTCTGTGAACTCTTACAGATGCCATTATAGGAGCACTGGAGGACACCGAGGAACATGATTTCTTCCAGATGACCTGTCTCATGCATTACTGTCAGGATATAGTGACCGTTTTATAAAAATAACTTTTTTTTAATCATATTCTCCAATTCTATACCCACTGCTGCTTTAAAGGTCCCATATTATAAAAAAGTGAGATTTTCATGTTTTTTTTTTATAATAAAGCAGGTTTAAGTCCTATATAAATACTGTGAAAGTATCAAAACACTCAATCCACAGGGAAATACACACAGCCTGTATTCAGAAACTCTGCAGTCAGGATTTCTGCCCATTCGTGATGTCACAAATATACAATATTTAGACCCTTTACACAATTTTAAACGTAAACATTCTAAATGTGTCCCAGTTTATTTCCTGGTTGCAGTATATGTGAATGTCATCAGCTGACAGGAAGTACACATGGACCCAAGCTGTTGCCTAGCAGTGCAATTCTGTTGCAATTCTGTAAAAATGCGCTAAAACAGAGTGTTTCAAACAGAGGGGTAAATACAGGTATATTCAGGCTGACAGTATGAGGAAAATAAATGTATTTTTGTAACATAAAAGCATGTAAACATGTTCTAGTAGATTCACAAAATACAAGTATGAACCTGAAAATGAGCACGATATGGGACCTTTACTCTTAAAGGTCCCATATCCCATGCTAACAATCAAAATAAAGAAATCACAGTTTCATCCATTGATAGGACCTGTTTACTGAAGTCTGTGGCTATCGACACGCAGCACTCAGTCAGTCAGTCAGTCAGTAGGGCTCATAATCAATCAATCAATCAGTGGGAGTCCGCGTGAAGGAAATAAACCAGCATCGGAGCGTGCACCTCGAGCTGACAGCTCGCGCTCCCCTCTCTGTGGTGGTATAGCCCATCCATCCATACAAACATCCATACATACAGAGAGCAGAGGAGAGGAGAGGAGAGGCTCTGCACACAGCCTCCTCTCTTTGCTCATTCACTCTCACGGAGACTCCTTTAGTCCGTGTTTGGCTCGGTTCAGTGAGGACGGAGAGAGAGAGAGAGAGAGAGAGAGAGAGAGAGAGAGAGAAGCCGGCTCACGCGTCCATTTGTCCATCCGTCTCACCGTCCAGTCCAGTACCAGTCCAGCCGGAGACATGGATGGAGTCAGCAGCAACAGGAGCATGTCTTACAGTAGGTGGAGTTATGACAGGTAAGCGAGCTTTCACCCCATCATAATAATAATAATAATATAATGACAAGTGGACGTTTCACACCTTGTTTGTGTTGTCATGCTACATGTAGGCCGGTATTGAACCCTCCTCATGCGCAATTAGTTGACAGGTGCGACGGATTTTGGAAATGAGAGCTGCGATGTGAGTGTATATCAAGTATATAGCCTATAATAAACACCATACTGGGGCTGTTGGTAGGATGCTCGCTTCACTACCTTTATGTCCAGTGGATGCACAAATCTGCTACCATCACCATATCTATCTATCTATCTATCTATCTATCTATCTATCTATCTATTCCTCCTATCTAAAAGTTATATGTGCTTGAGTGACAATGTTCATTATAGACTATAGACATTATCAGCCCAGTGGTAGGATATCTGTGTGTGTGTGTATACAAGCTGAAGTGCTTCACCATCACAGAGAGAGATGGACTCATTAGTCAGGAAGTTGGCAGGCTATGTGTCTCAGCAGGGGGTGAGACTGTGATCAAGACATTTTGGTACAAATTCAAACAGGCATTGTGGAGTATGAACACACAGAGAACATGTTAAAAAAAAAACCTGTGGAGCCATTGGGGGTCCTCAGCTTGCATACTAATTTTGTGAGGAATTAAAAATAGGAGCAAGTGGTGGATTGTTTTTCTCTAAGGTGTGATTTATGACACGTTTCTTAAATTAGTATCGAAAACGAAATGTCTATTTTTGTGTGTGTGAGATGTCCTCAACAGATATGAATGAATGAATGATCATTACTGGTGAAATTGGCTCTAATGTGGAGGAAACCCACCTGTAAGTATGTTCAATACACAGAATCATATTAAAGGAACAGTGTGTAACAATTGACTCTTCGCTAAGCCCCGCCCCCTCCCCCGCTGCTACCATGGAGGAGCCCACACTGTCACTAACTTCACCCCCTGCATTAATATCTAGCAAATTTTTTGGGAAAACGAAAAAGCGATATCAGAGAGAAGCAGACTATGTGTTTAAAGGATATATCAGGACGTCAAACAGATTCAGCAGCAAAAACAGGTTAAAAAGATGAAGATAGAAGCTACAGATCACGGTGTAAAAGTGAACCACCATCACCTGGCGATTGAGACAGTGGACAATGAAATTAAGGAACAGCACTGCTCCTGTAAAGCCGGGTAGGTTATTATTCACTGTTACAATCATTACAAAGCAAAAGCAGTATGTGTATACATTCAGTATACCTTCAGTAGCTAGCATAGCATAGATTGCATGAGAGTCTATGGAGCAGCTGGACCCTGGTCGAAGCTGGCTGATGCTATGCTTTGATTGGTCGGTCTGCGTTCGAGGGGAGGGACTTAGCCAAAGTTCATTTAGGGGGATCTATTGGCAGAAATGGAATATAATATTAACAAGTATGTTTTCTTTCGTGTATTATCACCTGAAATTAAGAATCATTGTGTTTTTGTTACCTTAGAATGAGCCGTTTATATCTACATACAGAGCCGGCCGCCATGTTTCTACTATTACTAGCCAACGCACATCAAAGCATACAGTTTCTGATTAGCTGACCAATCCATCCTCAGCCAGCAATCAGGAAGACAATGGATGGTTGTGGTGATTCTGTGGCTGTATCATTGATCCCTCTATCAGTAGAGGAGGTTTCACCCTGACAACACTGTATGTGTTGGCTCACAAGGCAATACAATATAATTGGTATTCTGAATCAGTGCTTGGACATCCCAAGAGACAGCCTCCAGAGCCAGTGATCTCTTAGCCTCTTAAAATTTCTCACAGCATTGTGAAATCATGTTTACTGTGTGCAAGCAGCTTTAGACTGTAAAAGAGGTGACAGTCGGGGTCTGTGCATTACAGGAGGAGCGTTTGCTTTTTCAACAATATCCAATGATATTCTTCCTCCAGAAAATCAATAGCTTTGGTTTTTTGGATTCACTTCCCAGATTGTTTTGGGTGTGAAAATAATCAGCCTCAACAGAGTGGCGTCATACTGGAGGAGATTAAGTTAGAACTGGCTATAGGAAGAGATTGCCCACTCTTTCTTGAGGTCAAAATCAATCCAACCAAGAATAAATTGTGATCTTAATGTTACAGGAGAGAAATTAGCATCAGGGGTCAAATTTAGGTCGCAGGTATACACCTTTATCTTATTGAATGAATGATCAAGATTCCTCACTAAAACCCACATTAACTACAATGCAGTTGCAACATGAATAAATAAAGTCTAGTTTTTAGTCAGACTAGAAACTCAATGAAGCTGAAGGCCACCTCTCTGAGATCTGTGCCAGTTGTTGTTGTTTTCTTTGTCTTTATCCTTTGCCAGCCAGTTTCTAACATAAAAGATGTGCCATATCTTGTCAAAGAGCAGTTAGGTCTCCAAGGGCGGCTTAGACTCTCTAAGGGGCAGGGGTGAAAATGAACTAAATGGCATCTCTTATGCACGTGCTAACACGGGGCCCACGGGTGAGTACATACATGTTGAAAAATAGACACACATACGTATGTATTCCCCCCTACAGGGCCACAAAGCAATCCCTATACACACCTATGGTCTGCCCACACAGGCGTTTTCACTTATTGTGAACTGTGTGTGTGGGATGTGCAGACTGTGCTAGTCTGACCCTCCTGTTATTTTTGTTAGCATAGGAGAGGTAGGGTGACCAGGTGTCTCACTTTACGAGGGACTGCACAGCATTTTTATCCTTGTCCCACGCCTCACATATTGAGACGATGTCTCACATTTTCATTGTCTCTACTTTTCAAAAGTCAAACCACTGCAGGACAGACGCTTTTTTAAATTTGGACTTTAATCCAATGGCTGTGAAGAAAGCACGGAAGGCTGTCATCACGGCGCTGTGTTTGCTGTCAAACTGCGCACACGTGGGTCAAGCGCAGGTTGACATTTCACCGTCTTTGCTATGCTACGCCCAACAGAGAAAACTGCGAGTCACCACAAAGTCACACAAGATGTTACGCAGAAGGGGGCAGAATAGAAATGTTTATTATTTAAGTTAGGTAGGCATTATATCAAAATTGTAGTCTACCTCTCAGCCTTGGTAACGTGTCCCACATTGTCCCACACAAATATACTCTTTGTCCCACATTTGGTTTGTTGGGATTGGGATCTGGTCACCCATAAGGAGAGGCCACATCTTTATCTTTCTCAGTGGTTCATAAACTTTGGTGGCCTCACGTAATGGACCTTTTTCACAACAGACAGTAGGCTTGTTTGAGACGAACTGCGCCGCAGGGGAGCAGTGACAAAAAGATGCAGTCGAGTTGGGCAGTTGCCAGCAGCCTTCAAAGAATTTACAGGAAGTCACAGAAGTAATTGCACCTAGTTGTATTCTATCCTTTATTCTTTTTATGACTGCCTTGTAAAGCACATTGTAATAAGCACTCATTTTGATAAGTGCTCTATAAATAACCTTTTATTTTTTATTGTCAATCACACAAGATGTTTTTGTTAACAGATAAAATTTTCATTGCACAACATGAGACTAATAGCCTGCAATCTAGCGTTAAATATTACAATTACACAGAAAGTTAGGATTTTTTCTGGTGTTTTTTTTTTTTTCAAAACTGAGCTCAAAATCAGCTCTTTGATCTGGCAACAGCCAGCCATTTCCCATCATGCCCTGGGTCTTGCAGTCGGTGGAGAGCAACTGCGGTAGACTGGCTCTAAAAATTGCAGCCGCCTCGATCTTGTGAGGTTATTGTTGCCCACGTGTGCATGATGTCAGAGTAAGTCGGACACAAATCTAACCGGCATACATTGTGTGGCGATTGCGCAGGCCTGGCTCATCTCGAACAAGCCTATTTTGACTTGTCATAGTAGGAAAAGTACAGGTGAAAACTGATAACATTAAGTCACCCAGTAAACTATTCCAGTGAGAAAGCATGCACAATACCAGGACCTCCCCTAAGTGGAATGCAACCATCATTAATGTTATTGAATACACTTGTGCTTTTGCTACTGTGACATGCCACAATATCTGCTGTGAAAAGGGCATATTCCAGCACAGATCCACCTAACGTCAACCTGAGCAGAGGTCTAATCAGCCAGAAGAAGAAAGAACGTCTGTGTGGGGGTATTGGGCCTTTAAATGAGATACTACATCGGTGGTGTGCATAGCTGTAGTAATTATACTCAAAATATATTCATCCTGATAATCAAAAGTAGTTGAAAGCAGAGATAATATGTGGATAAGTTTAAACATATTCATGTGGCATTCCCTAAAGGTTAAATTAGTAGATTTCAAATATGGCTACTGAGCTATCTGAGATGTCACAGTAGATGAGACAGCTCAGTTAGTATTATGTTATGAGTGCTGCCTGGCAAAGTGAGTTTATTAGCCAAGTTTCATTTAGAAGTTTGACCAACTCATGGAGATAACAATAGCTGATCAAATCTGCCAGCAAAATGAATTATTTCAGATGAAAATTTGAAACTTTACCCTCTTTGGTCAGATTAAATCAGTGGGCAATCTCCGCGGTCTGAAATGTGAAGCTAATGCTGAAGTGCCTTAAACTTGCATTCTTTCTAACAGCCAGCAGGGGGCGACTCCTCTGGTTGCAAAAAGAAGTCTGATTGTATAGAAGTCTATGAGAAAATGAGCCTACTTCTCACTTGACTTATTACCTCAGTAAACATTGTAAACATGAGTTTATGGTTTCAAGTCTTCTTCAATACAGCATGATGTTCATTTAGTAAATTATGGTCCCATTTAGAGTCACATAGACCATAAAGCAGGGGATGCTTTAGGGCGTGGCCACCTTGTGATTGACAGGTCACTACCACAGCGTTATCCGGTCTGGGAGTTGTCCGTGTTTTCGTCTTACAACTTTAACCCTTTCACAGTGTGTTCTCAACTCATGAAAGTTAATATTAACATTTTGTAAACATGTCCTATCCAGCATTTGATTGTACTTAGCTCCACCCTCTCGCGTCACTTCTGGTTGCAAAAAAACAAGAGCACAGTCCACAAACCAATGGGTGACATCACGGTGACTACGTCCACTTCGTATATACAGTCTATGATTAAATTTAGCAAACAAGCACCATGTTGAACTTTTGACCATAGGAAAAAATGAAAACTGTAGGTATGACATTTGTTTGAAAGTAAGCTCTTGCTTTGACTCTATGTATCTTCCACTTAATTCACAGATAGATTCACAAATACTTGAATAAGCCTACTCATACTCAAAGGCTCCCCTATAGTGTTGAGTACAACCATGCCTTACTGATGTATTTCTGCAGGCATTGTAATTCATGTCTGTTCTTGGACCTACAGTATGTACAATCCGACTGTGTCCTGGCACCCACTCAGTAAACACTGTATCCTAGAGATGGAGGGGCAAGGTGGGCTGACAAGATACAATTCAGAGCTTGCAGAGCTCAGTACAGAATTGTGAAATGTTTCTCTTGTGAACATTGTGTTCCCCCATCCAAACTGAAGAAGATAAACAGGTGTAGAAAAAGGGGAAGCAGTGGACCATAAGTGTCTCCTTCATTTCTCATCCTTCTTTATGCAACCTGATGATTAGTTGACCCTGTGAAAGCAATAAGTGTGGATATTACAAAAAAGGTGATATTTAATTAACCATGTATTGTTAAAAAATCATCTCTTGATATAAGAGATGGAAATTAAATCAAATTGAACTCCAAAGGTATATTGCTCTAGGTTTTTTTTTTTAGATTCCTGACATGTCTCTACCAAAGCAAAGGATTTGCTGTTTTAAAATGGTACTTGGTAATAAATATGCACAACTCTGAGCTTGTGTTTTCTTGTAAATATTTTTTCACATTAGAATAGATGCCAGTTTTGGTTTCACACAAAAAGTCCAAGGCTAGTATTGATGCCAGTCTGGCCAGTGATTTATCTGTCGGAGAGCTTAGAGCAGACGCACACTGGCCTATTTTATCTGCATGAAGGTGAGAGAACATCTTTTCTCACAGTATCTGTGTCATTGTGCTTTGACACTCCATACACACTAAGCTAGCATTTTCACACCCCAAAAAAAAACAGTCTCCAAAGTGGATGAACAGCTGGTTTTAATAAGGACAGGAAAACAGTGACGGAAGACACTGTTGAGGGCTGTAGGTGAATTTGAAGCTCAGAGGGTGTAACAGCCTGTGACCAGTAGGGAACCTCTGGGTCTGAAAAGTGAAGCCAGTGTGCCTTAAACTTGCATTGTTTCTAATAGCCAGCAGGGGGCGACTCCTCTGGTTGCAAAAAGAAGTCTGATTGTATAGAAGTCTATGAGAAAATGAGCCTACTTCTCACTTGATTTATTACCTCAGTAAACATTGTAAACATGAGTTTATGGTCTCAATCGTTAGTTTCAAGTCTTCTTCAATACAGCATGATGTTCATTTAGTCAATTTTGGTCCCATTTAGAGTAAAACAGACCACAAAGCAGGGTATGCTTTAGGGCGAGGTTACCTTGTGATTCTCTGGGAGTTGTCCGTAATTTTGTCTTACAACTTTAACCCTTTAACAGTGTGTTCATAAAATATTGTAACATTTTGGTTGCCTAAAAACATATTATTTAGTGTTCAGTTGTACTTAGCTCTACCCTCTCGTGTTACTTCTGGTTGTAAAAATACAAGATGGCAACGGCCAAAATGCCAAACTCAAGGCTTCCACAAACAGAGGGGTGATGTCACAGTAACTGTGTCCACTTCTTATATACAATCTATGGCTGTGATTGACCCACTCTTCACCAGATTTTACAGTTTTCCTAATTTTGCCGTATTTTAGTGTAGACCTAACAAGTTATAGAGAGTAAGATGCTCATTGCATTCACATCGAACAGTTTTTCTAGACTTTGCCGGTTTGGTGTGGAATTAGTCTCAGTCCGTTTGTCGGGAGGCTTTCCATTGTTTGCTCTGTGTGTTATTGTCTTTGAATTTAAGCTGTGCTCGTTTGGAATCTGTTCAGCTGAAGAGACTTGAACAACTATGACCATAATACATTTAATTTAGACATGCAAAAAGCAAAAAGTTTCAACAAATTGTGGTTGTGAGGTGCTTTCATAGGGTATTGTTTTGATTTACATGTCTGAATAACTACTATGTGTGAATTTGGTTTCAGATCAGATATGATGGGTTGATATGAGGTGTGTTCATAATAAGACTAATAATAACACATTTTATTTGGTGGCGCCTTTCAAGACACCCAAGGACACATTACAAAGATAAAAATTAAACTTAAAAACAGATAAAAACAGCCAGACATGACAAAGACACATTTAGGCAGACACATGTGATGGACTGATGGAAACTACAGTGAAAATGCCAGTTTGAATAGGTGAGTTTTGAAGTGGGATTTGAATGTAGTAACGGTGTTAGACTGCCGGATGCAAGGAGGTAGGGAGTTCCAGAGCCTGGAGTCAGCGGTGCAGCTGAACGCCATAGCTCCCATGGTGCTGAGGTGTGAGGTGGGGGTGGTCAGAAGACCAGCTGAAGATGAGCGCAGGGAACGGTAGGGGGTATAATACTGAAGGGGGTCAGTGAGGTAGGTGTGGGCAAGGTTGTGGAGGGCTTTATAGGTGAGCAGGAGGTATTTATAGTCAGTCCGGTATTGAACAGGGAGCCAGTGTAGTTGGATGAGAATGGGGGTGATGTGGTCGGAGGATCTGCTGCGGGTGATGATCCGGGCGGCAGATTTCTGAATGATTTGAAGTCTGTCAAGCAATTTGGTGGGAAGGCAAGAGAGGACAGTATTGCAGTGATCGATCCGGGATGTAACAAATGCGTGGAATGAATTGAATTGCCCTTCTTGGGATCAATAAAGTTGTCTAAATCTAAATCTGAATCTGAATCTGGACCAAGATTTCTGTGCTCGGATGAGACAGGAATGGGCGGAGTCTGAAGATGTTGCGGAGGTGGAAGAAATGTCTGTCATGTTTGTTCAGCTCGCGATGCAGCTGTGAATTGGCTACAGCAAGACTGCTGTTGACATTCAGTCCTAAAAGTGCATCTGTGTGTTTGCACTCTTTATTGCCTTACAGAAGCTGTGACCTGCTGCAATGTATTCTGTTATTCATTTACATATATATGTAGAAAAACTTGAACCAGTCCTAAGTACCAGATTTGCAAGAGACCCTCCTCCACAAGTGTATTTCAGCTACACACTAAGTCATAATTGCTGCGAGCTCTTGAAGTGAGAATCCATCGTGTGTTTGGGGCCATTGTGGGTGGCTTTAAAAATGAGTCACAAAAGAACCAAGCACCTTAGTTGGAAATTGCAACCAAATAAAAGGCTTGAGATTGATTCATCGGCCTCCATCCAAAAATACTGTTATGTCCATTATGAAAGAAACACATCTTTTATGGACAAAACAATAACATCATCATAGATGAGAGTGGGCCAGTGGCAGAGTGGAGAGACAAAGTTGAATGTGGTTGTCATGACAGTGTGATTAGAGTTTGTAGAGATATTTGCTCGGAGTATAAAACAGACAAACTGATGGATCGATGGAGCAACAAACATAACCATCTTTAGGCAGTATTAAATGTGTGTTTTACCAACCGAGGCATGTTATTATTAAGCCAGTGCCACAAAATTCATAATCCACAGGTTGCTCACTAAGAATAAGATTTCTCCTCTTGACATTTTTAGTAAACAGACCCTCTGCCCTGTGCTGTCTGACTGCATACGTCTTTAACACCATGAATTATTCTGTCTCTTTGTGCTGTTTTAACATTAACTGTGAATAAGGAGCACACAGATATTTGATATTCAAAAGATAGTATTTCAGCCCGTTCTCATTTCCTCATTCAGTCAAACACTGATGCTTTGTCACGGCCGACTACGTTTGATACCGCAAGGCACCCTTTAAGTTGGGCATACACTGTACGATTTTAGAAATGTTGTGTAATTCCTACTCCTACTGTACTAGTAGGTCGTTTGCGATGTAAAGCCAAAGCTTTATGTGCTCACAATGTACGATGGTCAGCCACGACCTGAGTGCTCACACTGTACGTGGAAAATAAAAAAAAACACGGCCAGCAACCCCTGCGGGCCATTCTGGCTGTTGACAGTTGTGAAATAAAGATTCATTTGAACGCTGTACGGGTCACAATGCTAACAAGGTAGAAATGTGCTGCCTTGATCATCTGTGCCATCCTGTCTGCTGAAATGTCTGAAAAAAAAAAGAGGCACCAGCGTATATAGACTCACAGTTGCCTCGGAAAACGTGGACAGTATGGCTGGTCTATTTTGCAGAGAGAATTAGAGGTAATTAGCTACGTTCTACTATCTGTTGCACATTATTATCTTAATAACTATGCTCTGATTACTTTAAAAAGAGTAGATATAAGGCAGTGACGTTGGAGAATTGGCTCGTGGCTCTGCTTCAACTGTGTGAGTGTCTGTAGACGGCCAACCAGAATTTCTGATTCTCAAAATTCGGGCCGGAAACTGACTAAAATCGTACAGTGTATACCCAGCTTTAGTGCAGGTATGAGACGCACCGGGCTTTCCATTATTAACTACAATATAAACCCATCCGTGGCAACAGTAAACGCTCAGAGAAAGTGTCTGGAGACATAGTTTAAAGAGTGAAAATACACACACAGGGCGGATGGGAGTGGAGGTTTTGTTGCCTAAAATCACTTTGTTTTAGTGCTGTGCCTGTGCCAGTATATATATTAAATATTTAGGTTTGGGATTGCAGAGGAAACTATTGCAGAGCGTTATGAAGAGAGATGAGCCTGGCACAGTTTTCTATGACTGCTGCAGCACAGTGCAGGAGAGCAGACAGCGTCAGATCGTCCAGTCCGCCCGCTGTGAGAGCCTGTCTTCAACCCACTATGAGAGATTTTAGAAGATTCTGCTCTCTGGCATGACACATACATCTTTAGAAGTTACTGCGAAAAAAACAACGCCTATAGCTTTATATTGAACAGCTTCGTGACACCACGATAGTTTAGCTGTGTTGTTGTTATGGCCTATTTATTATTCATTTATTGACACCTTCACTGTAAGGTTTATCAAGACATGCCACAATGATGGTTAATGTATAAATGCACTCTTATTCAATGGAAATGAACACCGTTATTTTAAGGGGGAACATGATTTTAGCCGCAGGTCTTATCTAGCCTATGTATTGATTTTAAATTAAGCTATTTATAAAACAAACCTATGGCAAGAAGAACAAAACATGTGAATCACTTGACTCAAATCATGTGAATCTAGGCCTAGTTAATCAACTTCTGTCATCTTCGTCTTCATTTTCATCTTCACTATCATCATACTTTGTCATATACAGCAGGAAGCTCCATTACATTATATTTATTTGTTTGATTTGGGACATCTGAATCCCTACACCCTCCATGCCCTAAACCCATGTACCCCTCGCAGCTGTACCGAACCTCGCAGCTTTACGGGTCGATTTTCGACCGCACCATTTTCACAACAACAGCGGGGGTGGGGCGTATGAGATGACAAGTCGAAAGGTGTTTTAATGATACCAATAAATGTATTTATCATGTAAATACATTTAACTGTCAGTGACATAGGTCAGTAAGTAAAGTGTTGTACTTGATCCCATTTAAGGGTCAACCATAGACCTTTGCATGGACACCTGTACCCTCTGGTAAGCTAGCAGCTTTCTGTTTCGTCAAGAAGACGTATCTCTCGCTGTGTTGGTTCGTTCATACAGTGCGGTTGCTTGACCGTCTTCTAGGATAGTAGTATCCTGTAGTATACGAGGATTTTCTTGGTGATAAAAACAAGGTTGACAGACATCTTTCAGTAGAAGCACCTAAGCAGGAGTTGGCATTAAGGCTACTTTTACTTTTACACATATTTTCAAGGTTCTTTGTCATTTGTCAGTTCAAAGCAGTCATCGGCAATGACAATGCTCATGAAATATATGTATATATAAAAGGGGTAATTGCATAAGTAAAGTAAAAGCAAAATAATAATCTATAACACATAAAATAGTGCAGTTAAAATAAATATAAACATAAATAAATGTAAAAAAGTAATGTAAAAGTACATTTGTAAATTTGTAGTTTAGTTGACGACAGTATTTCAGATGGGAAAACTGAATGTAATATGTATATGCATGATGAGAAGTAATATACTGCATGTACACAGAGGTGTAAACAGGAATGTAGTATGTAATAATGAGAAGTACTAAAATATATATTCAGAGGTGTAAACAGGAATATAGCATGTATAGAGAAGTAATAAATATGTGTATATATTTTCTGCCTGATTACAGTAAGCTCCTGTACGGCTTTCTTTTTTCTAAAATATTAACAATAAAGGTAGGCTTATGGCCAGAACGTCAACTGAACGCAGATTCTGTAGTATTAAACCAACCAGGTTGATTAAGGTTATTTAAGGTTTAAAAACCAGACAGGCACAGAAACACAGACTGAGAGAACATGATGTGAATAATGATTTACACCTATAATGCCGTACTGTAAACATATTTTTAAAATACCATCATTCAATAACTTTATTTTACAAAAATCATAGCATATGAAATTGGTTACATGGCTGTTGTTGAGAGGTTTTACTGGGAACATCAGTTCCTGTAGCAACAAAGCCAGACAGTATAGTTGACAGATAGAGGAGAGTTTAGTGAGCAGGTATATGAGGTGAGGGGGGATAATGGTGCTTCAGGATCCGCTGAGGTGAAGCTCAGAGGTTTTTCAGGTGAAGATCAGAGGGAGTTTGTGTCAGGCAGCCTGTCAGTCCAATCCTTCCTCTGCAGTTAAAAAGGAAAACACTGGCGTTGTCTGGGGAAACAGTGAAGCCAGCTGGCCTGCTGCTGTGGTTTGAAGCTGCACCTCTTATAATGTTGCTGACAAGTAGGATCTGACATCAAGAGCAAAGGTGGAGAAGCCTCCTCTCTGAAATCTCCCTCTGTATGTTGGCTCTTTGTTGCTGTGAGGGAGCGATCGGTGTCTGGTGGCGATGCTGGCAGGCCACGAGCTTTGAAAGCAAGACTCAAAGCGTCACTACATAATATACGTTTCTTGAAATGATTCATATGTTAATGCTCAGCCATTTTTGGGCCGTTTAGATGACAACGTCCCTATTGTTCTATTGTAAAGGAGCACTTAGCTATTATAAATACTTCTGACCAGAGAACAGCCCTCAAAGCTTTCATGCGATTTATGCCAACCAAATAAATGGTCTTATTTAAATTCATGATTGATTTTTAACAAAAGTAGAGTCCAACATCTGTATCCATTCAGGCATCCATAGACATCTACTGTATAATCTATTTATATATTGATTACATGAAATAATGGAATTGATTACTTAGATCGATGCAGTTGTTACATCTTCAAACAGAATAAACTCAATAGAACCTCCTGCAGATTTTCCAACTGGCTGTTTTATTAAATCCCACTTGGTATTGATTCAAGGTTGTGATATTTTCGGAGGCAGGAATATAGCCGTGTATGTGTGTGTCCAACAATCAAGATGCATGCCAAAACCTAATACCAACTATGAATTCAGAAACATTGTATGTGCAATTACATATGTGATAAAAATACAACAACAACTTGTATCATCTCAGTAGATCCCTACACATATCTGTCAATCAGATTAAGCTCTTGATGGGAATTGATTACATTATTTAAAGAAAACATACATTTTGTCATATTTTTTTTTTTTTACTCAAACTATGTAGTCACCGTCACGTCACACATTGGTTTGTGGACTGCTGTTTTGAAGCCTTGAGTTTGGTATTTTGGCTGTCTTCATCTTGGTTTTTGGCTGTCGCCATCTTGCCTTTTTGCAACCAGAAGTGACACGAGAGGGTGGAGCTAAGTACAACTGAACGCTGAGTAAGACATTTTTAGGCGACCAAAACGTTATAATTAACTTTCATGAACTGAAAACACACTGTGAAAGGGTTAAAGTTGTAAGACGTTAACAACTCCCAGACCAAACAACCGTGGTAGCGACCTGTCAATCACAAGGTAGCCACGCCCTAAATCATCCCCTGCTTTATGGTCTAATTTACTCTAAATGGGACCATAATTGACTAAATGAACATCATGCTGTATTGAAGAAGACTTGAAACTAGTGATTGAGACCATAAACTCATGTTTACAATGTTTACTGAGGTAATAAATCAAGTGAGAAGTAGGCTCATTTTCTCATAGACTTCTATACATTGAGACTTCTTTTTGCAACCAGAGGAGTCGCCCCCTGCTGGCTATTAGAAACAATGCAAGTTTAAGGCACACTGGCTTCACTTTTCAGACCCAGAGGTTCCCTACTGGTCACAGGCTGTTGCACCCTCTGAGCTTGAAATTCACCTGCAGCCCTCAACAGTGTCTTCCGTCACTGTTTTCCTGTCCTTATTAAAACCAGCTGTTCATCCACTTTGGAGACTGTTTTTTTTGGGGGGGTGAAAATGCAAGTTTAAGGCACTTCAGCATTGGCTTCACTTCTCAGAACCAGAGGTTGCCCACCTTTCTTATATCACAGACTCCATACATTTTATAATTTTATAACTCTACTTACTCTATAAACTGTAGTAACTTAATTTATCAATCTTACCTCATGGGTCCAGGGAGTAAAGTCAGAGAAAGGAGTAGTTATAATAGTTGTTGTTGTTCTCCTTCTTTCTTCATGAACGTAATACATTTTAGATGCAGATGACAAAAGACAATCAGGACGGAGCCTCTTAAATGCCCTCTAGTGAGACCTCATGATTATTTTTGCTTCGAAGAGTTTGAAAAGATGATCTTTGAAGTGTGACAGAGTGCTGGAGATGCAGATTAGAGGTGTGGAGGTGTTTGGGTGGGACAATTTTCCAAGGCTTCAATAATTTCTCAGTAATGCGTATCTAGTGTGAAAAGAAATGGATCCTTATTCTGAATTGCCAAACTTTGCAGTCGCTCCCAGCTTGTTAGGCAGCCATTACTTACAAGTAGCCCTGAATATTGAAAGCACTTTGTCTTGAAGCTCAATGTTTTTAACGTTATCGTAAACGTAAAGGTCTACACACAATAACCTCGCAGTCATGACACTCAAAATGCGTTTTCATTTCACAAAGGAAAAAGCCTACTGTGAAAATCATTAAAGAAACAGTGTGTAACATTTCAGGGTATCTACTGTATTATCAGAAATGGAGTTTCATTAGTGTATAATCACCTGAAACTAAGAATCGTTGTGTTTTCGTTACCTTAGAATAAGTCTTTCATATCTACATAGCCATGGCTCATGAAAGTACCCGCCATGTTGCACCACCATGTTTCTACAGTAGCGGTAATTTTGAAAAAAAAAGTGGGCAAGGGGCTGAGACATGGATCTATAAAGAGTACTGGATACAGCGTTGGAGGCGGGGCCCCGTTCATTCCTATGAAAGTTGCTCAGTGGCGCATGAAGCCTAAATGGCTCGACTTCTGTCTGGAAAAGTACCTGGATCTAGGGCACATGGAACATGTGCAGTAGCGTCCGCTCGGTCACATGACTCGGTCACGGGGTCCCAACGTCACACCGTCGTCACGGCTTTTGCTCCAGCCTCAGTCTGGGTCTCATTCACATGAACGGAGGAATGGAAATAACTCAGGATTCGGTTATTAGTTAATTTTACAACTTTAAAAACGTCATTTTTTAAATAAAGGCTATTTAGGTGTTCGTACTGGGAAGTTGATTCACCTCCAAAAAATGTATCTGCTGAATTACAGACATCTCTTGTAATGTAAGTCTATGGGAAAAAGTATTTTTGGGACCAATGCATTACGTGACTGACACGGAAGCAGTACCGCCGTTTAGCCATTACAAAAGTTGGGATCGACGACCAGCGCATTCCCGGGAGATTGGGCTCAGAGGGGGTCGGGGTGTGAGGCAGGAGATGCTCAGTGACATCTGATTAGAGGGCGTTAACATTGTTTTTTAATATACATATCATGATGTAGATAAGTCTCAACCGGTCAGCATTGGCCACCAGCAGATGGTGTTTTGAGCCATTTTCAACCGATGGAATGCTGATTGTGTTTAATAAATTTGGTAGGAAATGTCAATATTAACACCAGCGGTGATATGTTTCATCACAGTACAAGGGTCTTCTGTATGAAGTATCACCAAATGCCATCACTAAAGGTAATCTTTTTGTCAGCTTGGCATTTCTGACCAAATCAAATCCTCAGTTGCATCAAAGGAATAGCATCGCCTCCGTCCATGAATCACAATCACCGTACGAGTGGCGTGACGGTGTTTGTAGCCTCCTCACTTTGATGCCTTTGCTGTCTTATTAAAACAGGTTCTCCTTCACATCAAAGTGGATTTGTGTTGAATTACCTTTTCAGCAGCAGGTGTGCCGTTGGAGCGAGAGTCTGAAGCAGCATGACAAGCCAGCTGTGCCCTTGGCCCGTATAGAAAAATAATCTTAAGAAGTGGTGGCAAATATTGAAGAATGGTACCTCTTCATATGAGTAGCACCTTGGGTAAACGAGGACCCTTTGCCTCTCCAAGGCATTTACCAAGATGAATGTAGCTGGCCTGATTTAATTCCATATTATTATTATTATTAATAATAATAGTGTGTTTGGAGAGCAATCATAGGGCAAATAAAAAATATGTTTTCTGTGTGTGTGTGGTGCTCCATCAGCAGTTCTGTGTTCTTACTCAGACATCTGGCACAGTTTACTCTCAATATGTTAGTACCAGGAATGTTTATTCCTTACATTTTCCTGCTCAGTGATATCATTTGTCTTGCATTTAAACATAGGGCTCAACGACTGTGAGCGAATCCCGATTATGATTTGTGATATTAGAGGAAATGTTATTTTTTTCATCATTATTCTCATTTTCATTGAAAATATATAGGCCTATTTAAAAAAGGTATGTTGGATATGTACAGCAGCCTCCTGCAGTCTGTGCTGATGTATATTCTCCTGTTATTTGACCTTCACGTGTATCAGATACACTCTGAAATGGATTAGTGTCACAGGAGGGTCTGTAAAGGTGAAAGTCATACATTTATGTAGGTACTACTGACACACACACGTAAACACAGTCATTTTGATTTATGAAACATATACAGTACGTAAATACTCCTGCATATGCACACACATCTGTCCAGGGGTGTAAATGAACACACATGATATACCTGCACACACAAACGCAAAGCATTAAAGGTGCGGTAATTGATTATTTTTTCTAACAAAGGATCAACTGTGTCATGTAAAACGGGTTGCTTGTAGCAACGGACCCACAGAAAATCATCACTGGACTCTACTGAGTGTTTATAGCATCTTGTAGCTCATTGTGTTGCTTTTACAGCCCACACCTTTGTTCTGTTTTGACTCACTCCCCCTGCTCTTATCCACCCGTTCTCACTCCCAGCTCGTCAAACACGAAGAGGTGTGTCTGATGGTGTGACCTCACTTTGGCTGTGTGTATACTCGCGAATAGGGCTTCACAATTAATCAAATAATAATCGTGATCATGACTTTGGCTTCCCACAGTTAAATTAACATGATGGACTGCAATACTGCCATTACAAATGCGTGCTCCGCAGACACGGACTTTCATCCAGTAGATCGCTGTTCATGTCCCTTGAGAAACCAAGTCAACATTGACTTGTTTTACCTCATTTTTGTTACATAACCTACGTACTTATCTAATGCTGTGTCCGTTAGTTACGTAACAAGCATACTTATTTTAAGTAGCAAACATACTTAATTTAACACAAACCACGATCTTTTCCGAAGCCTTACCAAGTAGTTTTGTTGCGTTGGAAGTTTATTTTGAAAAGACACTGAATGCCTGTAATGAGCAGAAACTGACGCATCCAAAACTGACGCTATAGAGGGGTAGAGTGTCAAAGTTTTTGTCGGTATTTGACGAGTTGGGACTGAGAATGTACAGCTCTTATCAACCCTGTTCCCAGCTACAGTTGTTCTCAGTGAAAAGGCCCTGATGAACACAATAATAACTGCCCAGCACCAAAAGGCAGACCGGCAAAGTTGGCGACAAGCTGGTGATTATTGTGCCGCATTTAGCAGCTACAGAGCAATAGTTCCCTCAGGAGTTGGTGGAAACCAAAGCGGAGCTAAAGGGAGAGTAAAGATTGGACTTACATTTGTCGGGTGGCCAGAAACTTGCCTTCAGATTAATGCATATGTTGCTCCATGTCTACTGGGTCAATGTTGTGGTTGAATCCAAATAGGAATTCTGGCATCTAGAGATGCTAATTTAACCGATAACTGACCCTCGTTAACTGATTATTAACCGTTAACCGAGAAGATTAGTGCCTCGCATGTAGCGGTACGCCAGCCGCAGCGTATGAGCACAAAAGACAACTGAGACCCCAGTTCACCCATCCGGGAGTGTTACTGTAGCAGCCACGGTGCTGCGTGTAGTGTCGCGGACACATGCAGCCTCTTTCTCCACCGCACATTTAGTTTAGTTTAGCAGGTTGTCAGCTGTGTAATCGGCGTAACGATAGTGACAACCGTGTGTGTGTTTGTGCTACGTTAGCAGCTGTAGCGTTGCTGGTGGCTTCCTGCTCACTGTAGTCACACACATACGCTCTGTCGCGTAACTGTAGCAAGTGTCCGACTGACCGTGTGTGTGTGGCGGCGGTGAGTGTGGGGTTGTCGGTGGCATTATAGCTGTGAACGTAGGTGTAGCAGTGTGTGTACAGTTTATTTGTCGGTGAACAAATGCTGTAACTCCTCCGCTCAAGCAAGCTCGAGTGACTGCAGTCGACTTCCTGTATCTGTAACGCCGACTCAGACTCTCTGAAGGTGGACCAACTTTTCTTCTTTAAGTGACGAGCCGCTCCTCTGAGTTTTGCTCAGCTTTTTAATTAATTATTAATATTTCTTTTAACCGTTTAACCGATAGCGTCAATCGGTTAAAATTCGTAATGTTGGTTTACGGTTAAACAGTTAATTATTAACATCCCTACTGGCATCTTTTAATTTTGATGTTAACATTTTTATTTAGAAAACATTATTGTAAATGTATATGCATTATAATTTTACAATCTACATTTCATGATTTAATTTGATGCTGGCCAGCATGTAGGCCCCTAATGGATATGTAAATTTGGCCACTTAGCTAAGTGCATTCAAAAGCAGTGCTGTAGTTAAAGCACAGGGCCTACATTTTATAAATTATACAGTAAATGAGCACATTTTGAAATGTGATTTGAATATGGATAATCGGAGAAGTCTCTGTGGATATTTGGTAGCAAGAAAGGTGAAATTCATTCTACCTCGGCCACTCTCCTGTCCTCCTTTATTCCACATGCTATTAATTTACTCATCTTACTGTTCTTTTCCCTTCTTGGTCCCTATCATTGTCCTTTATCACTCCATTTTATTCTCTAATCTGCCATCACCATATAGATATTCTTCTTTCAGCTCTTTCAGCTTGCTTCTGCGTTAGACCTTGGACTATACCATGATTTAGTATATCAGAGGACTATACATTATACATGACAGATCTTTATTTTATCACCAATGAGCAAATACATAGCCTCAGTTTGTCAGATGAAATGTTATAAAACCTCAGTTGAAATGTGAAGGTGCTCTCAGGGCCTGCAGGAGGTTTGGATACTAGTTCTCTATCAGATCAATTTGTTTTTCCTGGCTCAGGTAAAATGTCTTTAAGTGGATTTGACCCTTTTTCAATTCATGGGTTTTATATTTTCTATTGGATTCCTAAAGGATTGAGCACTGTTTTTTAAAAGGTCCATAAATAAAAAATATGTTAATTCTGTTCCCTCTTGCTATTCTTTCAAATCCTCTCCTCCATAGCACTGTGCCACTGGCGGATGTGTGTGGGATATTCCTCTGGAGCTGGTTGCTATGGTGAAACATCATGGCGTAAAATTGAGAAGTGCCATCAAGTTTTTGCGAAATGAGGTTGTGTGTGTGTGTGGAGAGTGTAATTATGAATCCCCCATCAATGAGCAGACTGTAAGTGTGAACACATGCGGTCCATCTCTCGCTGTCCCTTCATCACATGGGAGAGAATGAACGTCATACTGTTGTCTTGCTGGGTCTCATTTTAGTGGTTTCTGCTGCTCTATATTTAATATATTGATTAATGATGTTGATGTATTTTGATGCACTCATAGTTAAAGCTGCAGCGGGTAGAAATGGAGCAAATATGATTAGAAAAGGTTATTTTTATAAAACGGTCACTACATCCTGACAGTAGTGCATGAGACAGGTCATCTGAAAAAAATCATGTGCCTCTGTGTCCTCCGATGTCTTCCGAAGATTTCACAGACAACCAGTCACTGCTGAGCTGGAGTCTGTCGTCCAGCTGCCGTCTATGAGCAGCTGTCAATCACTCGCGAAGTCCGATCAAACGGTCAAACTAGGCAGCGCTGATCAAATATGAATCAATATTCTTTTACTGTAATGCCTATTTCTCACCTCAAATGTTTTCAGAAACATCTTGTAGTGTACTGTTTAGCTGTAAAATGAGATGGTTTGTGACCCAGCAGCCATGTTGAGAACAATTGAATAAAATACCAAGCACCACCCACCAGCCGGAGCACAGCCAATAGGAACGCTCAATAGGAACGTTCTCTCTCTCTGAAATGACCTGTGATTGGCCAAAGTCTCCCGTCACGGCCTAGATTTTTCTAAAGCCTGAAAACAGAGCCATGAGGAGGTGCAGAAGTCTAGTTTTTTCTCAGAACACTTTAATTACAATATGCTGAAAGGTTATTATGGAATTTTTGCCCAATGATGACAAAAATATACTGCTTACTGAAGCTTTAATAGTGAGAAAGGGAAAAAACAAATAGAAATTGTTTGTTGGAGGATTTGGGTACAAATTTCATGATTATGGAGACCCCAACCATTGGACTTTAAAATGAACAAATAATACATTATGCATTAAATGTTCATTTGAATAAGTACAGACAAAATATATGGCCATAAAATTGTGAACTAATCTAATATATTTTTTAAAACTCATTTTAGTTATTTGACTTCTTTTCACAATAACAGTTTATTACATGCAGGTCATTTTTTTTTTTATTTTATTCCAGCAGGTTTTTATTTTAAAATGTCCTTTTTTTTTTTTTTTTTCAAAGTCGGATTTTTATTTCACGAAACAATTTTTCCCAATAACAATAATATTTCATTATGCCACTTTTCACCATAAAGTTTTTCTCTGTTAATCAAGACAAACTGGTGACAAACAGTCTGTTGAGTTAGACCAAAGCAACATCACATAACTGGCTTTGTCCTGTTATAATAATGTCGTATTCATCTTTTAACACTTTGTCTCCATACATGATGAGATTATTCATTTTGAATATATGGTATATTAACTTGTCACAGATTCATACTGTATCGCTGGACATTGACTTCAAAAGTAATTTGTTAATATACACAATATTATCCTATTTGCATAATATTTTCCTTATCTTATATGACATTTGTTTGTCAGCATTTTTTTTTAGAAATGGCAACAGTCAATCTTGCTTGAAATATATACTAATATTGCAATTATCACTTTTATAATTTGCAATTTTCACAGAATATTGATTCAGTGATCAACGATCTAATATCAACGATGCAAAGTGAAAAAATTGACGCGTATCATCATCTTTAATATATTTTGAAATTCTTAACTGATAAAAATACATTTGCACTTAAACATGAGAAATGTGGCACTTTATAGTCTTTATAGTCACTTTATACAGGAGGTCTATTGTTTTTATAAAGAATTGATTCATCATTTAAATTAATTTAAATTTAATTTGTAATATAAATGTCTGGAAGAGCCCCGCAATAAAATTGTCAAATCATGATTTAGTTGCCTTTTGTGAGTTAATATAAATGTAACTGATTGTATAAAATATATATGAATTATTACGCGGATGAGTTGAATACTCGATTCTGATTGGTCAATCACGGTGTCTGTATTTCTTTATAGCAGACCGTTGCTATGTATAACAGACCGTTGCTATGGGAGCAGCTCTGATGTCGGACCATTTTTGTGTCAAAATATTGATTTCTTAAGTAAGTATTTGTGTAATAAACGAGATAATGTACAGCTAGCGGGTCATTGTTGTGAAAGAATCCCCTTCAGGGCGATGAGAGACCCCTCCGCTTCGCGTCAGGGTCCATTGCAGCATCTGGGATTCTTTCACAACAATTACCGGCTTGCTGTACATTATTCCTTACATATGATACTGTCTCATATCGACAGCAGGTCCCTGATTTGAATCAGATCGAAATCGTATCGTGGCAGACTATGTGATATCACCAAATACCATTTTCCAAGTAATCAATATAATATTGTATCGTAATGAAACTTTGAATGTTTGAAATTTAAAAGGTATCTTAATTGACACTGGGCTGTCTCTCAGTTATAATACTGATAATAATAATAATAATAATAATAATACTGATGGACTGGTGGGAGCGTAAACCATATTGCTGTGTGATTAATATAGTTCAAGCAGCTGGTCTTCCTAAAGACTTAAACAGATGCTGAGCAGCCACTGAGACATTGTTAGTAACAGTTTGGCGACCGGCCATATCACCTAACTCTGATCATTAGTTATATATTCATTTGGATGCGCTCACCGTTCCCACTGTGTCCATTATGTTTTATCCAGATGTCTCGCATTGTTTGCCTGCCAAGGCCTTCTGAAGATCGATATGAGACTGAAACATTGCCTCTCTGTCTTAGGAGACACAAACACAGTGTGCTAATCCCAACTGTTTCTTCCCTCCTTGTCTTTAAAAGTAAAATAATCTTAACAGTTCAAAAGATATCCTAATTAATAGCAGGAACAAACATATCATACACACAAAGACAGCATGTTATGCAGAGGCAGGGTGCAGAGTCACAGTGTCTCTTTCATTTTCTGTCTCACACTGTGTCCTCTGTTGACTCCTGAACATTTAATGAGTTTCTCGCTGTTTAAATTGAGAGCCAACGTCCAAAAAATACACAACAGACTGTTCTTAGTGAATGAAAGATTTGTGCCTCTGGCATGACTAGGTGTAAAAAGACTAGCAATAATACTATACTATATAATCTTTCTTGATCAAATGTGTTTTTATGACCATGATGTCTATGTCGGCTGCAATTATTTAGCATGTTTGTACTGTAAAGAGTGGGAAACAGACAATAATCGTTAGGAGACAAATAAAGATTCATGATGATATAAAGCCTGTTGGGATGCCTTTTATCCCCCATATAGTACAGAAAGACATGATGAGCAAGGCATTCGGTTTGTATCTGCTGAAAAGACTGAGTGTAGATTTGTGATTGTGACTATAGATCATGAATGGGACTGGGTACGCTGTGTTCAGTCGGTGCTCTTGTAGAAGATGTGCGTTTGCAGTAACTCTGACTTCCCCTCCCTCACAGACAGTGTGAAGCTGTTGTTGTAGGGTTTGTGAAGCCGGGGAATGCTTGTGCTATTGTACAGCACCTCCGTGTGTCCATGAGTGATCACTACACATTTCTGTCACCGTCCAACGAGTCCCCCTGTCGGTCATGTAAAAAAAAAAAAACACAGCCACTTACTGCAGCAACACGGTGATGCTGCTGAACGCTGCAGGCGCAGCCAGATGTTGATTAATCACAGCTATGGCAACTGACAAGATGCTAATTGGTTTGTGTTTGTGCTTGTGTGCTTTTTCTTGAAGCAGATATTATGTTTAACCGGTGAGCTTTTAAATGATAATTAGCCTCCGCTGTTACCATGGACACGGGAGCAGAGGAGTGTGTGTGTGTCAGAGGAGGCAGCGTGACATACAGAGAAAGACATCAGCCGCCTCCTCGCAAAGATGCTGAGTTAGGATGCAAAGGGGCTGCACACATTCACAGCACGCTGCTCCCTCCGTCTCTCTGCTCGTGTCCATGGAATTAAAAACAGTCATTAGCACTGAGTCAGAATGACATGGTCAGCTGAATCTTTCGTGGAAAGGTGTTTCACTTAAACATGACTTCATAGTGAAACAGTGTCCTTTAAGGCTGCTTTTATCTACAGTGATTAACGAGAGGTTTCCAAACTAGATGGCTGTGAGTGTGTGGAACTGCAAAAGTTAATTTGAGAACTGAAAAATAAATTGTAAAGAAGACGGATAAGTGTTTAGACACCAATTAGAAACAGTGAGTCACATGCATATAACCCTCTAAAGATAGATTGAGGACTCACACGCTGTACAGCACCTGACAAAGACAACACTCTCATTTAACATCTCTGTCTTCTTGTCAGCACGGTGTGAGCTACAGTGTGTGTGCGTCAGCCTGTACAGGATGTCGTTTTTATCCTCTGTTTGAACCAAAGACGGGTCATTAACCTCTGAAAGGACACATTATGCCTCACTTTTCATGGTCTGCTAGTGCCCACACAATGTGATGAAAATGCGTTGTATAAAAAAGTACTGTGCCTGTTTATGTATATGTATGTATGCATATGAGCCAAGGATTGTAACATTGAGTTTTAAAAATAGTTTTATAAAAGAAGTATTTACTTTAATATTAAAAATACTATAAACCTGTGCTATGTGCAAATATGAGATAACATGAAAGCCTAAGACCTAAAATAGACAGCTGCTTTGGAAAACAGTCAATACATAACTGTATGTGAATATCGCATATCTTTGACTTGCCTGAGAAAAGCCTCAGTCTTACCTGTTGTGAGCTGTCAGTGTTGTTGAGGGAGGAAAACCTCTATCCTCATTCAGCAGTTCGTATGATATCTCACGAAAAGTTATTTGTTATTTTTTGTGCGTTCTCCTATGAATGATTAGCTACACAATCAAACAGTGCGCCTGCTCAAGCTGCTGCCGTGCACAACCTGTTTAGGGCAACAAAAGTAATTGTTTAGGTTTAGGAAAAGAGTTTGGTTTGTGTTAAAATAAGTATGTGTGTTACGTAACTTACAAGCACGTTCCTAGAGGCAGCCCTGCACGTCCTGGCTCACGATTATGTGGGTTGTATATGAATTATAGTGCATTACTTTTCTTAGGTTTAAGTGCTAACAATGAATGAGAACAGCCTGCTTTGATTAATATTATAGATGACAATATTTAAAGGTCCCATATTATAAAAAGTGACATTTTCATGGCTTTTATATTATAAAGCAGGTTTAAGTTCTATATAAATACTGTGAAAGTATCAAAACACTTAATCTACAGAGAAATACACAGCCCGTATTCGGAAACTGAGCTTTTGTAACAAGCTGTTAGGATTTCTGTCCATTTGTGATGTCATAAATCTACAATATTTAGACCATTTCAAAGTTTTAAACGTAAACATTCTAAATGTGTCCCAATTTATTTCCTGCTGCAGTGTATGTGAATGACATCAGCTGACAGGAAGTAAACATGGACCGAAGCTGTTGCCTAGCAACGCAATTCCATTGAAATGTTCTAAAACAGAGCGTTTCAGACAGAGGGTGAATACAGGTATGTTCAAGCAGACAGCATGAGGAAAATAAAGTTTTTTTTAAACATTAAAGTATGTGAACATGTTCTATTAGAAACCCAAAATACAAACATGAACCTGAAAATGAGCATGATATGTCTCCTTTAAAGGAACGGTGTGTAACATTTAGAGGGATCTATTGGCAGAAATGGAATATAATATTTATAAGTATGTTTTCTTTAGTGTATATAGGGTATTTAATGTTCACGGAGCTGACCGCTATGTTTCTACAGTAGCCCAGAACGGACAAACCACTGTGTTAACTTTTCCTGCTTGGGCCAGAGTGGATAACGTTACTCGTCTACGGGGTTAACCCCCGTCACTCCACTTTCCCACCGGGAAACAAGACGCAGGAAACCTCTGTTGGTCTTACAGTATTTATTTCTGCACAAACTGCAACTTCCACTGAACATTTCACTTGATATTCCAGATGCCAGATCTCACACACTGCACCTTTAACACAGTATGCACTCCAAATAATGTTAGAAACAATGTAGATTAACAAAACCAAATGCTATAATTTCGCAGTTCACTGCTGAGGAATGTTTGATTCAAGGGCACTATAACTCAACAGCCAGGGAAAAAAAATCACAGGTTGTATATTTAACTGGACTGGAAAATGACAGTATGAGTTTAGAGGATAATTTGGCTGTCTATAAATGTAAACACGTGTGTATATACAGAGGGAAAATGCAGGAGATGACTCATGAGTCCATATTGAGTTTTGTGCCTTTTATTATATTAAGCTGTGCGTCTTTGTCTGTTGCCCGTGGAAACAAGTGGTTTCCAAAGTGGAAACCCTGCCATAAACACCAACTTAGCACAGCTATTGACATATAGTCATTGTTCAGGTTGTCACGCTGAGGGATTGATTCAGATCTCTGGGTGTTATTATTAAGGCAGTGTTTATGTCATGTTTAGCAAATATTGTTTAAAGTGTGTGTCTATTTCTATTGGTGAGGTTCAGCTTACAATGACCTTTTTTTCACTTTTATTTCACTTTTTTTGTCACTGCAGTTTTTGTCTTTTGCTGTCCCAGATTTCAAAACATTTTTACTTGTTTAATGAAATACTACTGGAATCTATAATATCCTCCAATCTGGAGTACATCTTTGAAACTATTCAAGGGAAGATATTAGTTCTGAATTAAAGAGGACCTGTTATGCTGACAGTATTTTCAAATGCTTATTTTCCCCTGAAAAGCCGAGTCTGCTCTGATTTGTCAACCACACCAAACTTCTTCGGACTCCGCTCCCGCTCTGCTTTAACTAGCTTTGTCTGAGGGCTGAACTAGCCGCTAGGCAAGTATTATGTTAATATGTTACTTGGTGACATCACCACATTACGGAAGAAAAGGCGGGACTTCAATCAAGGTATTTCATGCAAGTAACTCCCTTTGGAGTGGACTTTGGCCTTTGTAATATTTTTTTTTAACCGATAACCGACTCTTGTTAACCAATTATTAACCGTTAAACGACAATATTAGTGCCTCGCATGTAGCGGTGCGCCAGCTGCAGTGTATGTGCAAAACAGACAACTGAGTCCCCAGTTCACCCATCTGGGAGAGACGGGTGAACTGGGCAGCCACGGTGCTCCGTGTATGGTCATTTACCATTTAGTTTACCTACGAGGTTGTCAGCTGTGTCTGCCTGGCGTAACGTTACTCTGTCACCCTGGCGTAACGATAGCGAGTGTCCGACAGAACGTGTGAGTTTGTGCTACGTTAGCAGCTGTAGCGTTGCTGGTTGCTTTGTGCTCGTCGTTGTCACACACATACAGTCTGTCAGTGCAGCGTAACTTTAGCGAGGGTCCGACAGACCGTGTGTGTGTGGCGGCGGAGAGTGTGGGGCTGTTGGTGGCATTATAACTGTGAACGTAGCTGTAGCAGACAGTGTGTACAGTTTATTTGTCGGTGAATAAATGCTACAACTCCTCAGCTCAAGAACGGAGCCAACTTCCAGTATCTTGCAACAGCGGCTCAGACTCACTTAAGGTGGACTGTTAAGGTGGACCAAATTTTCTCCTTAAAGTGACGAACCGCTCCATTTGCTGTTTTGCTCAGCTTTTTAATTCATTTTTAATATTTCTTTTAACCGTTTAACCGATAGCGTTAATCAGTGATAATTCTTAATGTCAGTTAACAGTCAAATGGTTAATTATTAACATCCCTACTTTGTAACTTTGCAGACCTTTTATATGCACAAAAAACTATATAACACACTAAAGGAGAGGGAAAAGCACAAAAGCATAATAGGTCCCCTTCACATTGTAGTGTTATATTTAGACCTTAGATCAGATTAAGCTACTGTTTAAGATTCAATTCAACATGCAGAAAGGTATCTAAAAGGCAAATGTGATGATCAAGTGGCAATTACAGGTAGCAGTAGCACACTGTACACACTGTACATACACAGATCCAGCTGTGCTATGGAGAGGAGGATGCAGAGGAACTTTGGTGTGTCGAAGCAGTCCATCTGGTTGTCTCACTGGGACACTGGGACACTGTTTCATCCAGCGTGACATTTTCTAATCCAAATCATGTTTTATGCATGCCCTCTGCTGGGCACTGAGAGATGAGATTCAGGGATTTTTGTTGATACAAGGGCTGTGTGTGTGTGTGTGTGTGTGTGTGTGTGTGTGTGTGTGTGTGTGTGTGTGTGTGTGTGTGTGTGTGTGTGTGTGTGTGTGTGTGTGTGTGTCGGTCACCCACCTGCTGATTCTTTAGCATAGTTTCCCGCCGCGCTACAGTCTTGATTACAGACACATACACACAGTCTCAGGTGCACCAGATGTGATGCTATTAAAGACGTGGTCCCTGAAAATGCAACTGAATTATAAATCCAAATTTTCCACATTGCCCACATTAGACGGAATCAATAGATAGGACACACATTACATTCAATCGATACTGGACACAGGCCGTTTACTTTTCATTCTTTTGCACGCATAAGCTCTCACTTTTTGTCTCTGAAGCTGTAAGATTTACTTTTTCACCCACACTCACAAACACACATAGCTTCTCTCTGTTACTCCCCGTCTCTCATTCTAAGATTTACAACTACCCCTTAAAATAAAGATGCCGCTGTTAATGCCTCACTGCAACCTTCGAAGGCTGGATTTCTCCTGTTAGTCGCCCACCGTCGCTCTCAAATAGATTTCTTTGAATGTTTGTATGGGGACATTTTTTGAGGTCTCCATCTATAAATGATGATATCATCCACTGAATGGAACGTCAGACTGCTGCTGATTCATAGAGCGTCTCAGTCTCAGTGGGCTGTTTCTGGCTGGAAGTGGGATTTTTTAATCAGTTTGTGTAATCAGCTTTCCCATATTGCATTTTACGTGGTTAATTCAGGGTGGTTTTATTGTGACATTGTTAAGCTGTGTGGCAGCCTGGCACTCTGGTATGAATCGAACAATCAAGTGTTATCTGATCATGACTGAGATTTGTTTCTGGCCACTTTCCTGAGTGAGAAAAGCGAACAATAGCTCATTTTCCCTTTAAAGTGTATGTTTTTCTCCTGTAAAAGGTTTTAGCACTTCTAAAAATCAGCTTTTTTTCCTGCTGTTTTCCTATCATGATCATGTAAATGCTCAAAGTTCTTGCAAAAGAAGCGATTTTAAGTAACTAGGTGTGTACAGTTCAGCACGCTTGAACTTCTGAAACCCTTTATTTCTGTGCAACATCAAGTAGCACTCGCTACTTTCCATCTGATATCACCCATTCATTCCTCTGATCATTTGTCGTGTTTTGTTTATGCATAATTAAACATGTGATCATTATTAAACACCATCCACCTCTTAATCCTGATGCAGATGAAGGTTTTTTTAGCTTCCACCAATTTCCTGCTGACAGGATCCCTGAGCTCGCCTCCAGTTTCTCTGAAGTGCAGCACGCTCCCGTGTGTGATGTGATGTAATGTGGATCCAGTCAGTGACTCACTCCCTAGCTGTGTCCTAATTGCCTCCTTGGAAGTCCGCATTTTAAGGCTGCATATCGTACATCATAAGAGTTTGAGTTTAACCCATTCCAAAAGGCTTCTTCAATGCAATCCTGAATCTGGAGAACACGTTGCAAAGGTGGTCGTTGTTAATGGTTCGTTCTAGTAGTTCTTCCCAACTTGCTAAGTTGGGAAATGTCACCCGATCACAATGTAGTTATCAGGTTTTTGTGTTTGGTCTCGTTAGCGTCTTTGGCATGTTGTTGGCCACCACATAACAATTCTTCCCACACTGTGCCACACACATGCATTCGTTTGCCATTAACCTGGTAAAATGTTTTCCAAAAGTCCATCACAGTATTTACTACAAACTCAGATATCATGGAACTTTACGGCTGGTACTTTTTACCACCTCATTTGCTTTTACAAGTTGATGAGAACCGCCCAAGTATTATTAGGCCCTGATCACATACAACGTTTTGCAGGTGGAAAACGTTGTTGCTAAGCAAACACCAAATGAGTGCTAACGTTACCTTGTTACAAATCATAAGCTGTACACGACCCATACAGTTAATAGTACAGTTTAAATCAATGAAAAAAAACAAAAACAACAACTTGCCCGAAATTTCAAGTACCACGCTAATATGCCTCCTGCTGTTTTCTGTGCACATCATGGTAACTACGGTTGGTAAAGTCATAAAGCTCCAGGTATCCAGCAAAAGTCACAACAATGAGAAAAAACACTAATGATGTCGGGCACGTTGAGTTGCTCTGAGTTGAAGTTTTTTCAACTCGAGGCGTTCAGGGCGCTCCTGTAAAACACGAGGCACACCGAGCAGAAAAACGCGAGGTGCTCAGCAATGCAAAATCAGCATGCAAAATGCTTCACTCTCATTACAAACAATTACAAAAAGCCACCCCAGCCTGCTAAAATGCACTGTTTATAGCTGTGAGGCTATAGGGGTGAGAAATGGCAATTTTGCAGTATGCACTAGAGGAGGAGGAGCAACCCTTCAATCCTCCAAAGTCTGCAACTTCATAGGCCTGTTCCTTCGAAGGCAGAGCCGCTGCATTGGGATGCATGGCAGCACATAGTTGCTGTGAATCCAGTCAATCACATGAATCACGAAAGCGAGGCAACAGCAGCTGGCAAGAAATGATATAGTGTCTACTATAAAACACAAGTAATATGTCTGAGTTGGAACATCAGAAAAACATGTACACAAAGTTTGTTTTTGCACGTTGGGAATGGCCTCCTTGTTTTTTGATTGATTTAATGAAAATATACAGATATTCAACGCACAGACTGGTACATGCAGAGGTAAATGTCACTCATCAGTCAGCACATGTCCTCCTGCATGCCCCATCAGGCTGCTCTATTATTAAGGCCGTGTGCTCTGCAGCTGTGTTTCTGACTAAGACATGCGGACACAAGCCAGAGATCCATTTTCACATCAGTGTGTGCCTTCTGTGCCAGGACCATTATTATAATTACTGATACTGCTGGCCCTCTGCTACCAACAATAAAATGCCTCTGGGAAAACTCTGGACAAATTCAGGACTGGAAAAATCTAATTTGTCGAGAGGATCTTATCATTTGCTGTTTAATGCTGTAATGGCTAAGACCAGAGGGAGGGGGAGAAAGAAAAAGGAAAGCACTCTGCTTGCTGATTCTAGTAGGAAGGAGAAAATACTTTTGTCTTCACAGGATTACATGAGCCTCTCTCTCACGTCTAACTCTCTCATGGCCAAACTTCAAAGTCCTCCCTTCAGCATCAAATATTAAGCAGGGCGCTGTGCTTACACCTGTTCCTCAGCGGAGTGGCTTGTTCCATTTACTTCCACTTTCATCACACAAGCTGATGTGCGGGGTATTCACCATTAACCACAGAGACAGCCACCTAGATTTATCTCTTAGGAACTTCCGTTTTTAATAACCATACTTAATGAATTTCTGCATAGAATTGTGTTCTCTCTTGCCCCCATCTTATGTGGCGTCAGAGCCATAAAAAAAAATCGATTCACCTACAGTATGTATCACAATTTTTTTCTTTAAGATTTTGAAATTAATTTCTTTAATGCCAGAATTTATATATTTGCTTAATTTGAGTGTATGCCGAGGTAGAAGGAAGTTACAGCTTTTATTGTTGTAGTCAGAGTAACTGTCATGGACAGGAGATGTTATCGTATTGCGGTAATGTGCGGTCAAGCCAGCCGTCACTCTCATCTCCGTGGTCAAATTGTCCGACGCTACAACTGTAGAGCACCCATATACTGACATTTATGTTAAATGCATTCAAACAGCACCGATGGAGCTGACCATGAATGTATAAAGAGAACGGAGCTGATGGGAGAGCTAGCGACGGACTTGGCAAAGTTAGCGGAAATATATACGTGTGACTATGTCCGGTTTTCAAAATAAGGTGTTAACAAAGGGAACTGTATATACAAAATACATATATGGAAAAAAAGATTGATTGGATTATATTAACCAGAAGTGTAAAACATTAGATGTCCCTTATAAATTAAAAAGAAAATACCACTAATTTGTAAGGGAAATAGGTTACTGGAAAACATGTAATAAATAACACCTGACAATGACTGATATATTTGACTACATACATGCTGAAAACTAAACATTTTTACTGTATCAATTTAGATATTTTAAAAAGGAAAAGTCTCTAGAAGTATATGATTCAACTTTTTCCCATGGTCTAGTGTTAAAAAAGTTATCGCTATGAATCGCAATACTAAAAAATCGCAATACATGTTGAATCGGCACCCAAGTATCGTGATAGTATTGAACCAGGAGATAGGTGTATCATCCCAGCCCTAATAATTACTGTATCGTCCTGCTCCTCAAATATGGTCATAATTGCAACGAGGTGGATTGATGATGCATGTTGTTTTTTTGCAGCTTTACCTGCTCATCACAATAATAACATTCTCCTGGATTGTGACACTATGCCGTCTGTCTTTTAGTCTGTCTCCGTTTGACGGGGGAAGTCCTGGGTTTTTCTTGTGTAGTGGATTGTGTAATTTGCAGAAGAAACAGCCGCGGAGCTGTGTAGGAGGGACATCTGACTTTACTGCCCACACTTCAGTCAAATACACTGTTGTCAACATGCCTCTCAGTAATTTATGTAATACAGTAATAATTTACTCTTCTTTTTACAAAGCAGAATGACAAACTTCTTTATTATGTAAGATATTTACCAAAGACTTGTCTATTGCATTCTCAACCTTCCACTCGACTCCCCAGTTATTGAAACGTCCCTGGTGGTCTGTGACATGGTGAGAGGAACGCTGTGCAAGGGATCGATCCGTTTGGAATTTTATGAAAGCTGTTTTTTTTTTACTGTTGTCCGTTCCGTCAACAGTTTCTTTCTGTTCGAGTCAAAACGAAACACCTTTGTGACTTGACATTTGTGAAAGGCCATAGCACTGAGAATGCAATCAATGTTTCATTATGTTTTCAGTAAAGCTCTTGCAGTCGTCGTTGAAGCTGTCGGTTCTAGAGGAGAATAACATCAAGTTCTTGTATATATATTTTTGGATGGATCTTCCAGTGTATTGACCAGTTTACCTGAAGAAAAGATTTGTGACTGTTTGGGCCGTTTTCAATTGTCAGTTTTGGAATTGTGGAAAGGCATTTAAAAGTCAATCGATTCAAATATTTAATCGCAATTAATCGCATGATTGTCCATAGTTATTCGTGATTAATTGCAAATTAATCTCACATTTTTTATTTGTTCAAAATGTACCTTAAAGGGTGATTTGACTCCCTGTGGTAATTTCCTTTGGATTTGGAAATCAATTAACAACACAAAACAATGACAAATATTGTCCAGAAACCCTCACAGGTACTGCATTTAACATAAAAAAATATGCTCAAATCATAACATGGTAAACTGCAGCCCAACAGGCAACAACAGCTGTCAGTGTGTCAGTGTGCTGATTTGACTATGACTTGCCCAAAACTGCATGTGATTATCATAAAGTGGGCATGTCTGTAAAGGGAAGACTTGTGGGTACCCATATAACCCATTAAGGACATTTAGGGTCCTTGCCGACAAACCGGTATGACATGGTTGGTACCAATGTATTTCTTAGGTTTTCTAGTTTTATATGATACCAGTATCTTCACTCTAGCTTTAAAACTGAGTCTGCTACAACCTAAAAATCACAAGTTGCGTTAATGCGTTAAAGAAATTAGTGGCATTAAAACAAATTTGCGTTAACTCTGACAGCCCTAATTAAAATCAATTGAAAACCTCTGATTCTAGATTTCTATCACTGCACACCTTTTTACATTGTACAGTGCAACACCACAGAGGGAATACAGAGTATTATGATATAAATGAAGACATATCAAATGATATTAGAGCTGCGACGATTAATCAATTAGTTGTCAATAATTAAATTAATTGGCAACTATTTTGATAATCGATTAATCAGTTTGAATAATTTTTTTTAAGAAAAAAGAGTCAAAATTCTCTGATTTCAGCTTCTTGAATGTGAATATTTCCATTTCTTTACTTCTCTATGACAGTAAACTGAATATCTTTGAGTTGTGGACAAAACAAGACATTTGAGGACGTCATCTTGGGCTTGGGAAATACTGATCGACATTTTTCACCATTTTCTGACATTTTATAGACCAAACAACTAATGAATGAATCGAGAAAAAAATCTACAGATTAATCAACAATGAAAATAATAGTTGCAGCCCTGAATGAGATATAAAGTGAAAAATCTTTAAAAATGAGTAGTGAGTGTGTAATCCAAATTTATATTTTAGTAACATCCCCAGCACTGCTTTTAAATAATATTAAATGTAAGTCATTATTTGTTGGTTATTTCAACACTTTAACTTAAAACACATATTTTTGTCTTTATTTCTCTGTTGGCCGTTTCATTCCCTCCCTGGTTTACTCTGACAGTCTACCACTGAACTTTATCAGTCTTTTTTTTTTAAGTCGTACAATAATTAATTGAGGGAAGGGATGCTAATTTTGAAAAAAATTCTAAACCGACCTTCGTTAACCCATTATTGACCGTTAATCGACAAGATTTGTGCCTCGCATGCAGCGGTGCACCAGCTGCAGTGTATGAGCACAACAGACAACTGAGTTCCCAGTTCACCCGTCCGGGAGCGTTACTGTAGCAGCCACGGTGCTGCGTGTAGTGTTGCGGACATGCAGCCACTTACACAGTAACTCTCCACCGCACATTTAGTTTAGTTTAGCAGGTTGTCAGCTGTGTGTCTGTCCAACAAACAGTGTGTGTGTTTGTGCTACGTTAGCAGCTCTAGCATTCCCATTGTCTTTGTGCTCGCTGCCGCCAAACACATGCGCTCTGTCAGCGCGGCGTAACTTTAGCGAGTGTCCGTGTGGCGGCGGTGAATGTGGGGTTGTTGGTGGCGTTATAGCTGTGAACGTAGCAGTAGCAGACAGTGTGTGTACAGTTTATTTGTCGGTGAATAAATGCTACAACTCCTCAGCTCCACTCCGCTCAAGCGAGCTCAAGACTGGAGCCAACTTTCTGTATCTGTAACTCCGGCTCAGACTCCCTTAATGGTGGGCTATTAAGGTGGAAAGGGCTTTTCTCCTTAAAGTGTCAAGCCGCTCTTCTGAGTTTTGTTCAGCTTTTTAATGAAAAAAAAATCATCAATCATTCTAAAAATCATATTTTTTTAACCGATAGCGTTAATCGGTTAAAATGCTTAATGTCGGTAAACGGTTTAATGGTTGATTATTAACATCCCAGAGGGAAGATGCTTTAAAGCCCTTAATAGTGACTCCACTGTTTGACTAGTCTTTGCTGACGTAACTAACAATTTACACAATGCTGAATGCAATGTCACAGCTTTACCATGTGGCAGAATGTCTCTAATCTGTTCAGCACATGATCTGACCTTGGGAGATTGAACTAGATACTGTACGCTTCAACACACAACAAATGCTCAGCAATCTTAAACGCATTTGTGTATTTCAGAATGGTTTGGTGCATTGAATGGCCTAAATCCATGTGAATATACAAGAATTGGTGCAACACACGGATGATGAAATACATCAAATAAAAGATTTAGCTCGAGGCTGTTTTGCAGGGAGTCCGTGGATGAGAAGATGCTTTTATCCGTACCCACAAGCCATAGATTTTCTACCCACCAAATAGTTGTCAGGATTGTTTCAGATGATTTCACTTGCACACGCTCGGATCACACACTTAAAACTGAGATGTTCGTTGATGGAGTTGACATGAATCGACTCCTTGTGTAAAGCAGTTTTGTTACGAGGAAGCCGCTGGGTTTAACTGTCTATAGATGGACTCCTGAATAACCCTGGGAGCACAGTGAGTGATGTGTGTGTTTGTGCGGTGACAGTGAGGGGCGGCAGACGGAGGGCGGAAGCAGATGTGTGTGAGAGAGAGGTTCAGAGCTGTGGCACTATCACAGGCTGCCTTTGTCTGGCTGTAAGAGAGTGTTGAATTAAAGGCTGTTAACACTAGTCTGCACAGTCATATGCTAATGCCTCTTACTCTGAGAGAATAAATAAATTATGGTCCAGAAAACACATCTGAGTCCCTGCTTTACATGCCTCACGCAACACAGATAGTGTGCGAGAAGGAAACAGAGATGTGTGGTTGCATTATAGAGAGAGGTGGGGGTGGCACTGTACAGAAATGAAGCGTATAGAGGGAACATCAAAGAGGCAAGACAAAGGGGACTCTATAACCTTTTTTTGCTTATAGGCTTTGCACTCGATGCTGCTGTAGGTGATGCTACACGAGAGATAACGAGAGATAGATTGGTTAGAGAGCGAGATTTGGACAGAGAGGAAGGGAAGGGGAAGGGGAGGGGGATTTAAAGGGCAAGAAACGGAGGGAGATTTAGATAGAGCGAGGGAAGAGAGCCAGCACGGAGCAGGAGCAGAGGAGGTGGATGGGAAGGAGAGAAGAGGAGAGGCATTGACTGGATTGAGCGTACACATGGGAGAGAAGAAAACGGCTATTTCATGTGCTCGCCGTGCACGACGGAGGAGTGCGGCTGTCTGTCTGGATTGTTAAATCATCCCCACAGCTAGAGGACATACGAAGAAACAACGGGCAGGCTGGGGAATATAGGGCTGTGTGCAGAGGATGAACAGGCGATGTGGGCTCTCTGGCTGTGATCACTGTACTCAGACCCCCGTAGCCACTTGCTCTGGTGCTGTTGCAGGCCGTCAGCCTCGCAGTTAGAGTGATTGATACAGAATGAGCTCCAAGCACTCCTCCGACTGGATCCCCTACAGGTACTGTACCACATGCCCGAGAACAGGAGAAAGGGCACAGTGTTCATCTTTTGAAGCTGTGTGTGTGTGTGTGTGTGTGTGTGTGTGTGTGTGTGTGTGTGTGTGTGTGTGTGTGTGTGTGTGTGTGTGTGTGTGTGTGTGTGTGTGTGTGTGTGTGTGTGTGTGTGTGTATGTGTGTATCTGAGCGGGTGTTCAGTCATGTGAGTGTCTGACAAGATCAGACTGATAACGGTAACATTGAATTGGCACAATAAAAGCAAACAATGTGGATGGAAACTGATTTTTTTTGTGGTATTATATTCTTGTCTTTGCTAATACGAACAGTGGAAAAATGTTATATGTATTTATATTTTAGTCTGAGGCTCTTTTTCTTAAAGCAGTAACATAGGAAAAAAAATAAATAATGCAAAAGTGAATCCTATAATTTCAGCTGCATAAACTATTGAGGTCTCAGTTTGGTTCACAGGCGGAAAAATGAGAATACAAATGTGTAAAACTGCCTTTAATTAGATTTGGAAATAGTGCTGTTTTATTGGATTCAAAAGAAGATGAATGTAGGATGTAGAATCACATTCATATAGAACATATTTCTCACTTGGTTGTCTTTAAAATCACTGAGGAAGTTCCTGTCTTTGTGTGCGTATGGTCTGTATTGCATGATGCTGGGAACATAATTTGTATTTTTAACAAAAGTGTGAGCATTTATGAGCGTTAGGCATCTTGCTGTAAAACCTATATCTGCTTTCATCATTTCAAGTGCAGCACTAACGCACTAACGCCACTGTCTCCTGCCTCTGATTGAATACCCATTGCCATGGTTTCCCTTCTTACTTTGATGCCATTGGTTCACGGTTGCTATAAGTTACGGTGGCAATCCATGAATTTCAGAATGAAATTAAACTGCTGGAAAAGACATAAAATAACAAGGATAATAATAACAGCATTTTATGAAGTTATTAAACAGACAAAAATGAATTATTCATGACTGATGCAGTAGTTGGAGGAACAAACAGTATTTATTGGCTCGTTCTACATTTTGGCCTTCTCGCCTCTTCCTCAATGAGCAGTTTTACCTCATCCAGTGGAGCTGCCATGAAAAATGCAGGCCTCTGTGCAGAGTTGGAGGAGACAGCTGCACCGTGTGCCTCTCTCATCTCATTAGAGATATACTGTGCATGTATTCACAGAAATTGACAAAATGAAGGAAGAAATAGCTGACAACACACACAAAGACACACGCCAGTTGTTCAGTAGTTCTTCTCTGTGGGGAGCCAGATTAGCATTTCAGTGGTAGAAGAATCTCTACTTCTTTCTGTTTTTCTCTGACAGCAAGGAAAGCAGAAATTGTAAACTCTTGACAAAAGAAATGGTGACATTTACAATTATTTCACAATTACTTTTTCAGAAAATCTTATCTGAGGTTAATGCAATGCATGGGGCATTTAATGTCACATTGTGTTAATATTAGCTTTATTATTTACTTTACTGACAAGGTCAGTTTTGGTCGTTGCAGTGCTCATCAGATTCCTGTTCTCACAATCAAATTTCATGCATTGCACCATGCAAATGAGAATTAAACATGCTTTTGTGTGCATATCGGATTGTCCTCCAGTGTTGGCTGGTGCTGCTGCAGAATCATCAGCCAGTGACAGTCACACATATAAAACCTGGTGATGCATATGAAACTATTTTAAAAGTGTGAAGAGGAGTCTGAGAGGAACTGATAGCAGTCACATCCTTCTCTCCCTCGACACACAAATTCACCAGTAGCTGGCTGAGTTAATTAAAAATCCACTATTTTTGTGTCCAAATCAAAAATCTTAATTAAATTTGAATTTGTTTTAAATGCTGAACAATATTAAATTTACAACAGCCAGCATTTAATACTATTTTGATAAGAAGAGATCAAAATCAGTCCTGAATTTCACAGCATATTTCACAGCATCGCCTGTGAACAGTGCTGTCTCGAACTTGACGTGTGTGGTACAGTTTACTGTAAATATATTGCTTATGTAACAGCCAACACGTCTTCATACCTATACTACAGAATTACCAAGTTTGCCAGTGACTTCCAAAATAACTTAGGTCACGTAACGCAAGTTTTAACTTGCGTATGCAAGTTAGAATAAGCCAACGATGACTTTTGGTCTCACATAGGACACAGTGGTCTCCTGGGTGAAGGTCCTGTATTTGTTTGACCCATCCATCTACCCGACCCCCTCCATACGCAGACTTTGACGCTCTTTATCATAGACTGTATATAAGAAATGGATGACGTCATCGTGACGTCACCCATTGGTGTGTGGACTGCCGTTTTGAAGCCTTTTGGCAGTCGCCATCTTGTTTTTTTGCAACCAGAAGTGACACAAGAGGGTGGAGCTAAGTACAAACGAACGCTGAATAAGACGTTTTAGGCAACCAAAAAGGTTATAATTAACTTTCATGAACTGAAAACGTACAGTGAAAAGTGAAAAGACGAAAACACGGAAAACTCCCAGACAGGACAACGCCGTGGTAACGACCTGTCAATCACATCACATTTACTCTAAATGGGGCCATAATTTACTAAATGAACATCATGCTGTATTGAAGAAGACTTGACACTAGCGATTGAGATAAACTCATGTTTACAATGTTGACTGAGGTAATAAATCAAGTGAGAAGTAGGGTCATTTTCTCATAGACTTCTATACAATCAGACTTCTCTCTGCAACCAGAGGAGTCGCCCCCTGCTGGCTATTAGAAAGAATGCAAGTTTAAGGCACTCCTGCATTGGTTTCACTTTTCAGACCCGGAGGTTACCCACTGCTCTTTATACTACGTCACCTAACTTCTTCCTTTGCTCCTGCCTTCCGCCATAATTACTACGGTTTACTAGAGGTTGCTTAACAATAAACGCAAATATATAAGTCATAATAAGCTGCTTGCACAGAATTTTACTGTAATATTTTGCTATAAGCTGCAAAAGGTTTATTTTCTGCTTTCTTAATGTTGATATATAGTAATTTACAAATCCATTTTAATTTAAGTATGGGCATACAGGCGGTCAGAAAACAAAGATGAATCATTTGCCTTTAAACATAATCAGATAAACAGCAATCAAATAGTTCAAAATATAATTTAAATTCTCAGTTTTAATGGAAGAAGACGGTCCAAAGAAGTATTTAATGATAAATACAAGCTTTTGTAAACTATCTGTTCCCTTGACCTGATGGTGGTCTAGTAACCAACATTTTGGCTTCATCAATAAATATTGCAGAGAGCCTTCCTTCCTCATTCTTGATATTTTTGTCCTTCTTGCACCTTAGAGTTTTTCTTTAAATAGATTATAAACCTCACTATCGGTGAGTGACCAGAAGAGTCTCTTGACAATAACGAGCTGTTTGACCTCCGCTGGAACAGCTCTGTGTGTATCATTATCTTCCTGTCTGATGCCTATTCACACACTTGATTACTCTGATTGCAGACCTGGAGTGCTTTGTTTGTCTGTGTGTCTGACAGAGAGTGGGAGGTAAATACATTTCCATTGCATGTGAGTGGGCATTTGTTGTCCAACTAGAGTTGCTAGTGCAGAGATGCAGGTAGACTGAATGTTCATTGACTAATCTGCAGGACTGACTATCAACGGTCACTGTAACGTTCAGGCTTTTGGCAGAGGTGTGACGTGTATATAAACCACCGGACACACCACCTGTTAGCTGTATTTATCATGCACCAGTAAAGCTTAATAGGAAATGACAACTTGCCGCAGTTGGCATTAATCAAGCTGAGCGATAACAAATTGCCGAGTAAAAAAATGGAACATTATAACTGAAATAGAAAATGGGAAATGCATTCTGCTTTTAATTATATTGTAGCTATCAGCCCTGCAATAACTAGTCAGCATTGTTGTAATTAATTGTGTAATCAACCAAATTGATTATGCAAATACACACATTCACCTATATGGCCACATTATTTATACATCTCCAGGTAGTACGCATGAAAGGTTTTTAATTGTTGAAAGTAAAAAAATGGCTTTTTTCTGTGATCAACTTTTATTGGTTTTAAAGATATGTACTGGAAGTTATTAACAAAACAATTACATAATTAAGACATTAATTTAAATAATAATAATAATAATAATAATAATAATAATAATAATAGTGTAATAAAATAAAACAATAGGAATTAATTAAAAAAAATAATACAGGTATTACTGGTACTACTACCACTAATACAAAATAATAAGAATAGAAAATAATAAGAAATATAATAATAATAATAATAATAATAATAATAAATACCCCCTAAATAAATAAATAAAATATTAATTTATTATTTATAAGGTAATATAAAATAAGAGACTTGTGCAATTATTAAGAACATGCAGGAACATTTTGTTGCTTGGGTAAGTGGAATATGTAGCACAATATCCTTTAAAAGGCCGAATGAATGAACTGGAATCAGGAAACACAATCTGCATTTGCATGTGAAAATATAATGCCGTAAAAACATTGCAATTTCAGTCATAGTTGAGAGTGCTGGAAAAACAACATAATTTTCTCATTCATCACTTATCAGCAGACAACTCCCCCTCTTCATCTTTCATCCTTTCCTCTTCTGCTATAGCTCCTTCTCTCCAACTCTTGTAGAGAAAACCTCTCGTTGCCCTCTAATTAGGAGCCGTTGAGGTTTCTCCAAGATGCCCGGCCATACGAGCTGAAGGAACAATCAGCGAGTCTGTCGACAGTGATTAAAAGCTGGGAGGACTGGAAACAGAGAGCAACCAGCCAATCACTTGTGCTGGATAAATAACCTGTTGTTTTGTTAATGAGAGCGATTAATCTACTGCAGTTTATGCATATTATTGGAGCAAAAGGCAGCACAGTGAGTAAGGATTGATCCTCCACAGCAGCAGGGACCTGAGGGGTTCATTAACCCCTGATGTTTATAGTAGCTGAAGGTGGTGTAGTGTCAGAAAAGTATGATTCAAAACCTGGTTTGGGTCACAGAGAAAATTTACTAAAAACGTCAAACAACAGCACAAATACGAGGAAAGGTCTAATGTGGGGATGAAGCGCTGTTGTCAGCATGGAGACGACGTTTAACAATGTTACTAAAAAAGACCAGCATCTGTCAAATTATAACTTTGTTTGTGGAGGACACGTTGTCACAAATACGTTCATAATTAGATTTGTTGTCATTTCGTTGTGCCTGATCTGTTTACATTAGATGAGTTTCACTTATTCTTCCTTGCATAATGAACAAATTCCCAGTGGATCATGAGTGAGTCATTGGTTGATGGTCATTTAGAATTAAAAGCTGTTCAATCAGGGAACACTGGAAGAGGAAGGTTATAGTTAATAGCTATGTTAATGCTCAATTTCTAATTAAATTAAAGTATAAGTATTAAATTAGCATATTTTAATGTCCTAACATTGGTTGATTGATTTTTAAATTAAACATTGTTTGATGAAAAATAATATAGCTGTTCAATAAAAGTAAGGAAGCAGGAAATAACCTCATTATTCAGTTCTCAGTTCTCTTTTCCTTCATTTTGTCTCTTGCAGGGAACGATCGTTTCCTTCTCTAAATATCAAGTAATGACAGCAGACATTTCACTTACTCATGAAACAATTGGTCTATTGATCAATGCTGATTCTGTTATATTTGATCAATCCTTGAAGTGATGTATATTTTTAAAATAGCAAAAAAAAAAAAAAAATGCTTCTCAAATGTAAAACTAGCTCTCATCTCAATGGGTTTTATGACTGTTGGTTGGACAAAGCAAAGCGCCACTTTGGACTCTCGTAAATTGTGATGACAGTTTATTGGTTGATTAATAAAATAACATTGATAATGAAAATAGCTGCAGCCCTGTTCTCATATGGCACATGTGGCTAATAATGTTCTTTACATTGTACACAATGTGATGTGATTACGTGTTCTGTGATGTAAGTGGTTATTATACTGTAACTTGGGTTTTTGATGTTATCTCTGTGCAATTAGTCCCTAATGTGTATCCCTTTATGTTAATGTGTGTTTGGTTATAGATTATCATATCTCTGTATATATTATTTAACTTGTAGCACTTGAAACATTTTGTGGTGGAGAGAGAAACAACTTGCTGAAATCACTTAGACATTCATGTTACCAACATTTCCTGTGCTACACTGACCTTTTAGGTATTCATTTTGCTTAGGCCACTGGCATAGAGTGCTCCAGGGATGATGTATTTTTGTAGGCCAACCAGGAAGTTAGCATCGCTGTGGGCTCCCTCGACAAAAAGCCAAAGGGGTTTTTCAATTGGGTTTTGGATTATGTCAGAAAATAAGCTCTGTGGTAAATAAACGTTTATGATACTTACACATTTTGTTCATCAAGATAATCTCCACCAATGAACACCACTGTTATGATTGAAGAGCGAATGCAATCGCCAGAGGTAAAAAGCTAACATGAGGCTATAAACGACAAAACTGTAAAAGTGGACGAGTTGGCGTGATGACGTTTAGTAGTCTCATTTAGCCACTTGTTAGCAACCGCCTTTTTTAAAAATGTATAAAAGCTTCAAAATTCACACGTGGGATATTTACTGACGTATTTTATGTCGTAGAACAAAACGTTAAAATCTCTTAAAGCTGCAGTGGGTAGAAATGGAGCAAATATACTCAGTCACTATATCCTGACATTGAATTACAATATGCTGAAAGGTTATTGTGGAATTTTTGCCCAATTATGCCAAAAACTTTCCGTCTACTGCAGGTTTAAGCTTGTGTTAACCACAGACCTTATTTCAGTCATCTGACTAAAACCCCATTGACTTTGAGCCGAGGGAACTGGTAGTGCTAAAATGCTAACTCGTTTCGGGGTTTTAGGACTCATTCTGTAGCGCTCTATTACGTCAGGATGCCCTAAGTTCAAGTCAATACTGATGTTCTTGTAGGGAAAGATATTACCCAGTTGTTTTATAACAATCTGCTCAGGAAAGCAGAGAATCATGTTTAGAGGTTGAGATCAGGTGTGTGCTTGATATTGTGCAGTCTGTTGTATGCTGTGCTGCTGGAATGTGATGCAATGAATCCTCCGTGATTTCCTTTTGTCCTTGCTTTCTCTTTGCATTGCATCATTAATTAAATGAGCTGCAGAGGACACAAGAATGCTTTTGAGAGATTTAAATAATGTAAATGTACACATGATGAATAGTCAGAATAGTGGCACCTTTGTCACATTTCTCTGCAACACCAACAGAATAATCTGCCGAGAGACCCTATAGGACTGAGGGGATTGTTACTGGAGCTAACAATGTGCTGATACTGTACACACAAAGTCTCTTTCATCTATCTATTCCTCTCTGTTGAAAGGTGAAGTGTGTAGGTGAAGAGCAGCTGCTGTTCAGTTTGCCCCAAAATCATAAATGTGCCTCAGAGGGCTTCCACAATCTGTACAACATACGACATCCACCATCATTAGACCCTCTGTTTCTGCCTTTTCTTGTGACAGACGCTGCCGTCCATATGTTCACTGACTGCTACAGCTTCTGACGTGTGATCCGTGGATTCTAGGAAGAACATTGACAATGTTGTTTGCTGCAGTTATAATAAGTTAATCTCTGTCGGCATCGTTGAGCAGATCTGCACATCCAGTCACGCCTTTTTTCACGCCTTCTTCCAAAATCTCAGCGGCAACACTTTTTTTAAAGCTGTGCAAATGCAAATTAACTTACAGAGCATGTAATGGACTATTTAACATTTTATAATCCGTCTACTGCAAGGAAAACCATCCTAAAATCTAATTATGGCTCTCAAGGAAATAAAGCAGCGTCTCAGTGATAGGAGGAGTTTGTTTAGTAAAAGGGACACGGTTGAAGAAGGAACTCTGTAGCAGTTCTGCATCATTAAAATGGAAATCAGGGATCTCTCAAACTGTTCCTCTTCTCTCACTAATGATCTGGACCAGCTTCATCATAGATTTTTCTCTGCACACTATGACATCACTTACAGCATCGTGTTCAAGTGATGCCTCTGATTCTGTCGCTGCATGTTGTACTCACTGAGAAGAAGCCAGCTGACAGCTTTGCGAGAGCCCTCCTGGCTCTACTCATTGAAGGGGAGTTTCTAAAGAGCTGTATCAAAGTACACATGCTCTCATTAAACTTTTGATGAGCCACCCGGAAGATATAAACACTGTCATCTCTGCAGCCCTGTCCTCTTTTAGACTTATGCTACAACTGACCGGTGTGTTTTTATTGTCGGACTTGTTGAGCTACATTGTAATGTACTGTACACATTCTCCTACACCGTTCGTAGCTATACCTGCGAAAAGTAATCCCACAAAATCAATTTGTGTGTAATCCATATAATTGTGAACCAGGAAATATAAAAAGTGGGAAACGCAGCGTAGGGAGGAGGTCGGGTTGGATGGGTGGGTCTAAAAATACTTTTGCCTAGGAGACTGGCGTTCGTGTCTTGTGTGAAACCAGGAGTCAACGTTGATTTATTTGTCACGTATCTTCCGTACTTAAGCAACGGCACTTCCAAAGTTATTTTAAGCCAAACCAAGATCTTTTCCTGAATCTTACTAAGAAGTTTTGTTGCCTAAATCTAAGCAAGTTGTTTGCTGTAAAGACGGAAGTTTATTTTGAAAAGACTGTATATATGTAATGAGTGGAAAAAGGAGGAATAACCTTTTCACAAGATATCATATAAATCGTTGTATGAGAATACGTTGTCTTGTGTCTTGTCCATAATATTCTGTATATCCTGTCTGTCATGTTTCTATTTTTATTAATTTATTCTTTAATACATATTTTGATCAGAATTTGACATAAAGCCCATTAGGGAAATGGAGGTTACAAGTCTGGCTGGCTATTTATATATATTGTATATTTATGAAGTGCATATAATAGGGTACATAAAAGGTAAGGCTTTATACGTTACACACCACAATATATAAGACTAGAAAATCTTCCCTAATACTTTTAATCATCTAATATAATATATAATAATCAAAATCTTTTAACAATAAGCTTTAAAAACACCTTTTACACAATTAATATATATTTTTTTTTTTTCAGGGATTAATGAGCTAATGCATTTTGAGTGTGCGGTAGTAATCACAGACATGAGGGTAATTTAGGTTTCACTGTGAAAACAAAATGTCTTGCAGTTTCCAGTTTCCAGTTTCCTGAAGTCTACAACAAGCTCCATTACCATATACAGCATATCAAAAGCAATGATGCTAAAATGACATACTGTAAGCGTGCAACCTTCAAGTGAATTAACTAAAGCAGTTTGGAAAATGTCTGAGGAGCTGAGGAGCACTTTTAACACCACTCTTCTTTGCTCTTTTCTGTGCAGCACTTTAGATGATGAGGGCACCAACCTCCGACAGCAGAAACTGGACAGACAGGTACGTCTTTGCTGTTCTTCCTCTCAGCTCTGATAACAGAGTAACACAGAGGCAAAATCAATTATAACAGGGCACTTTTATCATGACATAAACTTCCGCTGCTCCATCACGAGGCCACAAATGGCCAGCTAGGACATGTTATCTCTCTGAGTGGAGTTCTAATGAGACGGTGTGTATAAAAATAACATGTAGAAAAACCTAAAGACAAGCAGTATTAACCGAAGCGTGAAAATGAAATGGCATGAAAATATAGCACTTCTTTATTTTACTCTTCACTCAACTGGTTTCTGTTATTTTTAAAGACTCTCACAAGGTTTAAAGTGCCTTTTAAAGTGTGTTTTAAAATGATGTAAATACAAAACATCTTTCTCAGGATGTGAGCTTTACAGAGGATGCTGTAGCGCTGCAAAGCTCTGCAGCCTGAGTTCTCTCCACTAATAGTAACCTTCAATATTTGATGAGCTTTGGTTAGAGGACTTGCATATAGCTGACAGTTAGTCCAGATGAAGAGCTCTAATATCAGCCTCAGGTTAAAGTGGTTCAGGCAGCTCATCCTGCAACATCTTCAGATTGTTGTCCTGTCTCAACAGATTTATCTGAGACTTGCTTTTAAACTCAACACTCTGTCTACTGCAGTCAGTCCCAAAGACTGGGTCAGGACCCACAGGCGGGTCGCAGGAGATTTTATTAGGGTCGCCAAATACATTTGCAGAATTTCTTTCATAGTCTTTTATTTAACATTTATATCTGCAGTACACCCTTGAGCTTCATGAGGGCGCCTGAATGTTCGTATTGTTCTGATAACTGTAGCCTACTTATAACATTGAATCTAATATGAAAGGTTAGCGTACATTCTGTTTGTTTTACTGATGAGAGGAAAAATGTAGACTGTTAACACTGCCTAAATGTATATTGTTTAAAGGGATTGTTTGTAACTTCTTACACGTATAAATCAATCCGGGTCGGTGTCCCATGCGCGCTCGCGTGTGGCTACGATGTTCAGACAAGACTCCAACACAAACTACACAGAAGCACCAAAACTGCAAAGTTATATCTAATGACGCCCGTCTGTTAAACAGTGTTGGCCGCGGTCGGAGGACGCAGGGGAGACCGTAGCTTTGGTCTTCAGGGTCAGAGTCTCTGCTGTACTCTGCTCCTCTGCTCCTCTGCCTGCCTGCCTTCATTCACACGCCGCGCTCGTTCTTGCTCTTTCGCTCCGCTCACGTGCATTCATGCACGCACACTACACACTGCAGAAGAGTTAGTAGCTCTGAGAATATCTAGTGAATGTACAGTGGACGTTTGTGCAGCAATAAATGCTGCAGCTCCTCCAGACCAACAGAGGTTTATCACAATGAATTTAGTTTAAAATGTGTATTTTGTATTCTGTATTATATCTGAGGACTTGTGTTTTTCACAGGAAGAGTAGAATAAAGCTTTGCCTCATGGTGTACTGATTATAAGTGAGGTGATCTTAAACAATAAGCAGCCAAATTATTATATAATCACTCAGTGAGGCAATATTGTTTAGAAATGTGTCATATGCAGTATTGTATGGACAAAACTTTTACATGTTTCCTGATTGTCAGCATAAATATGGCAACACAAATATAGTGGTTGTTCTTTATTGTAGTTTTTGGTCCTTACTTCAGTGACCTTGGTACCACTGTATTTTTATCTTTATTTATCCCTTATATTGATGTATAATGTGAGGGTGTAAATTCTATCATTTGTTGAAACTGTGCCTCCCTTATTTTTCTTTCTGTCCGGGCATGTTTGTGTGCATGTACACGTGAAACCTCCACAACAGCGAGCGCTCCTTGAACAGAAGCAGAAGAAGAAGAGGCAGGAGCCTCTGATGGTCCAGTCTAATGTGGACGGGAGATCTCGCGTTCGTCGGACCAAACAGAGCGAGGAACAGGCTCCGCTGGTGGAATCCTACCTCAGCAGCAACAGCAGCACCATCTACCATGGTGAGTAAAGACTCCTCTGGGACTTTGCTGATTCAGAGGGTTTAAAAAACACTATGGATCGAGCAAATAAAGATCTCAGACTGCTTGTTTTGATTTACAGGAAGTATTTATTTTTGGGCTGTGTTTTTGTGTACAAGTAGCACAATCGCCAAACTTCTTACTATAAAAATAGCTGAATAATAAAAAAAAAGAACAGTTGCTAACGTTACCATTTTGAATAAGAGCCCATGTAGAACCAATGCAACACTCTGCACCATCAAACTGCAGGCACTCACGCTGTGCTGCAAATCTATCCACTGGAGAGCAGAAATGGTGTTATGGCTGGGATTGACTTATCTCCACACAGAGACCAGAGCAGCCATCTAATCCTCAGTTCAGAGGGCCAGTTTCTGGGCTCAAGGCCACGATCTGTCACATTTCCTGCTGAGAGGAGAGAAAATGTATTGGCAAAGTGTTACTCTGCACTATGCTGATATTCTGATGGAAAGAAGGGGAATAATAACCTTATCATTTACCCCCCAAAACAAGAGGAATAAATCTGCTCACTTCCATTTACTGTTTAGCTCTATATTGCTCTATTCACAAGCAGGAAGTGGATGTCTTTTACTTTGAGTGAATCTGAAATGTACTGCATGAATGTTTGCATGGCGTTGAATTGCAGCTGAAAGTTGCTGTTACTGGTATGTATATTTTAAAGGAACAGTTTGTAGGATTTAGTGGGATCTATTAGCAGAAATGGTATATAATATTCATAACTATGTTTTCATTAGTGTATAATCAGCTGAAACTAAGAATCGTTGTGTTTTTGTTACCTTAGAATGAGCTCTTCACGAAGTCCGCCATGTTGCTCCACCATGTATCTGCAGTAGCCCAGAACAGACAAACCAAACACTGGCTCTAGATAGAGCCTTTCATGTTTTTATGTTACCTGCAGGCCACCGTAGTTCTCCGACATGCTTGAAAAGGGAGGAGTGAGCGGAGGGGTATTCAGTTGGTTGCAATCTGCAACCACACCGCTAGATGCCGCTAAATCCTACACACTGCTCCTTTAAACAAAAATTGATTTGTTAAACTCAATAAAAATCTTTCTCATTGTAAAAAGATACCTTTTTAATAACTACATCAGTAATACATACTGTAAGATTTGATTGACGTTCACAGAGAAAGATGATTAAATTCAGCAGTTCTGATTTCAGTTCACACTTCTAAACAAACATCTTTTTCTATAGTTGGAACTAGGAACCAGTTCAACCATTTAAATGTTTCGCTTAACATTTATGTACTTATAATTTAATATTATCATAGAGCTCAACAGTGAGGTTCCAGAAACGAAAATCCCATTCATATTCTGAATCACGGTTTTGATTATTAGCCATAATGTCGTTACCATCCAAGGTAGTTACCATGAGCTACAAGATTGTGAAATGCTGGTTTATGCTTCTGTAGAAGCCACAAGTCCATGATATCAACCTTTTTTTAAGAAAAACATGATTTATTTCCAATGTCATGAAGAAGTACTACATTTCTCACAATCTTAAAGGTAAGAGCGACATCACTGATTGGTGGAGCTCGCTATTACCATGGAAATGTGTACTGCACCCACAAACGGCTAGTGAGAGTACGTGCTTGTACGCGCTCGTATATGCTGCTTCGTCGTCTGCTTTAAACCGGACCAACATGGTGGCTTGTTTGGAAAACTGCTCTCATACCATGAAAATAGTTCACCGAAACGTGTTTCTGAAAACATTTAAGGCGAGAAATAAGGCATGCAGTTGCTGAATCTGTCTTCATTTTACATTGACAACGTTTTTTTTTTTGTTTTTCGGAAGTTTCCAGAGGCCATTCGCAATAGTTTATGGGAGGAGTAGTTCCTTCACTCTTAAAATAATTATGTACACAGTCATGTACCATTTGCCTTTTTTCAGTTTTCCAATATGTTTTTTCTCTGAATCAAATGTTTTACGGTCACGATTAATCTCGTAGCTGGTTGGCTTGGTTCCACGTTTAAAACTCTTTATATACGGATTTTCAGAAACGTCAACGGAGTGAATGAATGGGAACTTCTGGAACCGGGGCCGTTCAAAAATTGGGCGGTCACTGTTGAGCTCTATTTCATGCCAGTGACTCAATAAACAACACTGATCTGTATTAACTGTTATATATTATAAACTTATTTTTTAGTATCTGATAAACAAAATATTTCTTTTTGACCAGTGTTACTTTGAACTGTGCTCAGCCCTATTTTCCATTTCTCTCCCTCTCTGTCCATCTGCTCTGGTAACCCTGCATCTGCTGCTGGTCATCTCCATCCCTGCGTTCAGTGCAAGAAGCTGAACAGGAGGAGGTGAAGGTGATAGCGGACACACAGCCGCCTCGCTCAGCCAAAAAGGGCAAAGCATCGGCCAGCTCCACTCCACAGACGGGCAGCGACAAGAAGGAGAGGAAGGGGAAGCACAAAGGTCAGCCTGCCGACCTGTCAGCCTATTAAGGGTAGTCAGAGTGGAGAATAGATAGAAATGAGATGAATGGACAGGCACACTGCAAGAAAGATTGACACACCGACTAGTTTGAGAGAGGAGGTGGTGAGAAAAGGTTAAAGGCAAACTAGACAGGACATTTTTGACAGTATAAACACACCAAAAATGTTTGTATTACTAGCAAAATTAGGATATTACTTTATGTATTTGTGTTCAAACACACAAAAAAGCAGATTTAAATTGTTAGAGGCAATCCACAGTATGACAGAGAAGAGTCAAAAGCCTTATTATCCAGCAGCTGTAACTGTCTATTGAAGCCTTCTTTGCAACCCTCACATAATGGTTCGCCTGCTGGTTTTTCAAGCCACATCTGGCGACAAACACGGCCAGTGAAGCTGCCCTCTCAGCCACCGCTGTGGTGCCATGCTTGTCAGAGCTCGACTGTGTGTGATGATGTATGACAGCCTGAGTGCTGTCAGCCTGCTGACACATAAATTAGCCTTTAGATGTTGGAGGAAAATGGTGCATTCCTACTACATCTGCAGCGCATTGATTGTTTCCCTTTGCTTCTATGCTTTTCAGCATCCTCAGTATGTTATTGCAGACTGACACTATGTAGTATAATAGTCATGTATTTCCTTTAAAATTTAAAGAATCACTACAGAAGGAACTGATAGACGAAGCAATCAGTCATACTATAACATCCTAAGGTTTGTAACAGCATCATTGCTAATCTTTGCAATACATCATTTGCTCATACATTTCTAACATTTCAGATGTTTGTCATCTGATCTAGTGCAGTACAGTAGATGCTCATCTTTAGAATGACCGTGTCCCAGAAAAAAGCAGAAAACAGGTGAATGGGATTCCACAGGGTTAAAAGATTAATCAGGCCAGTCGTGCCAAACTCACAACTGATGGACCCGCCTCACTCCCTCTCTGTCTCACTCTTTGATTGTCTCAAGCACCAGCGCTCAGTTTCAAGTTTCAGGAGAGCTACATATATTCATATTACACATATATACATATTCATAAGGCCTACATATGTCAAGTGACAATTTCTCCATGAGCCTGTGGCTAAATTTTTATTTTCTAATGAATTCCATTGAATTTCATCAATGAGGATATAAAAAATATACCCCAAGGAAAATCACATGCTGTTTCACACTTTTGAGGGAAAGGAAATAAGGACAAGAGGCCACATGAGAAACAACTGTTAAGACTAAATATGTGTTATACTCACTTAACAAAAATATATTTCAATATACACAGTAATACTGCACTAAATCTGGGATTTCCACAAAAAAAAACACACTCCATTTAAAACAGTGCTGTAGAGGGTCCATTTGCAGTCCATTTCCATCATCTTTGTTGTGTTCTTTTGTGCTTGCACAAGGAGAAAAAAGGACAAGTAGAGAAGTTGTTTTGAACTGTATTGAAGTGTGCTTGAATGCCTGAAGCAGCACAGACATAATGTTCTCTCCTCTTGCACATTAGAAGCTAATTTAATAGTAGAGACAGTCAGTGAAACAATTACTTAAAACATGAGAACAGAGCACAGAACACCCATAAATTCATCAAAGCAGAGATGCAGCAGAAATGTTATTACATTTTACTCAGGCTACTGTTGACTATATGATGTTTTACTTTGCTGGGATTCATTTGGTACTTTACTGTATGTTAATGAGAGAAAATGATGAGATAATGGTTGTTGTATTCTGATGAGAGTTTGTGGCTCAGCAGCGATCGATGGCCTGGCTTCCCAGCAGGACGACGGTCAAATCCAGATCCTGACGGTGGGTCATCTCAGCACGGATGAGGGCGAGGCCGAGCCCGTCATGAGCTGCACTCAGTCGCAGAGTAAACAGGATCTGCGCGTCACCATGCTCAAGAAAGGTACCGTCAGTGTTCAAGAATGGTTCTGTCACTGAATCTGCAATAATAGCACAACCATGAGTCCACATTTACACCCACGGCATTCTGGTCCTCTGCTGTGGTGTGTTGGTGGGAGGATGAAACACACTGAATCATGTGAGAACTTGCAACTGCAAATAGAAATGCCATTTTAAGACCCAGTGTGTGAATGATATAACATATGATGCTGCTAAAACACTCAACATTTGACTCTATATTGAGCAGTCAATTGAGATTTTGGACACTTATACAGTAAGTCACTTTTTTGTGCTTTCACTGATTGCTAGAGTGTTGTGTAAATGTATTTTACATTTCTACCAAACTTAAATTATTGCATTGGGTGATGTTTAGCAAAAAAGTATTGTCCATGCTGTGGACTCTACGTTGTTCATTCTATTATGGGAATTTCTCAGGACACTACAGTGCATATAATGTACTCTACACTCAGATAATAAAATGGCAGACATAAAGAGTCAATTCACACACAGCTACACAGTTTGTTTTGTTTTTGCAAAACTAGAAACAAAGATACACGGTGGTGCAGTGGTTAGCACTGGCGCCTCACAGCTAGAGGGTTGCAGGTTCGAATCTGACTTGGGGCCCTTCTGTGTGGAGTTTGCATGTTCTCCCTGTGTTAGTGTGGGTTTTCTCCGGGTACTCCGGTTTCCTCCCACAGTCCGAAGACATGCATGTTAGGTTAATTGTTGACTCTAAATTGCCCATAGGTGTGAATGTGAGCGTGAATGGTTGTCTGTCTCTATGTGTCAGCCCTGCGATGGACTGGCGACCTGTCCAGGGTGTACCCCGCCTTCGCCCAATGTCGGCTGGGATCGGCTCCAGCCCCCCCGCGACCCCTAACGGGATAAGCAGTTGCAGATGAGAGAGATGAGAGAGAAACAAGGATTTTGGAAAGAAATTAGTTTTTGGGCTTAAATGTGAAGAACGATCGTGACATTCTGGCCATGTTAAAAGTATTGTTGCTATCATATGGCACTATAGTTTACCCTTTCATGTAATTATTATTCCATACTTTTGTTATGATTTTTTTTCTGGTAATTTATTGGCAAAAAAACAACCTTGCAACAATCATATTCCTCAAGATACAGGGCTGTAATTTGCAACTTTATATCAGATAAACAGAGTTTGTTTTTTTCCATGCTTTCAAAGAGGTTCAAATACAGCCTCAAGTGGACCAGCTTGAAATATCAGTCACAGTATTGATTCATCAAATAAGTAACACTATACCTCCTAAACATGGATGAATGGACTCACAGACATCTGGGAAACAGTCTCTTGTTTAACTGATGTTTTTTGTATGCAAGCCACCTTTAATATTTCACTAAGATAACGGTGACTACTAAACTCAAATTTACTAAAAAAACCCAGGGGTTTCCACTAAGTTCATGACAGTAGACTGTATAAGAAGTGGATGTAGTCACCGTGACAACACCCATTGGTTAGTGGCTTTTTGTCCATTGTCATCTTGTTTATTTTCAACCAGAAGTGACACGACAGGGTGGAGTTAAGTACAACCGAAACGCTGAATAAGACATTTTCAGGTGACTAAAAAGTTTATAATTAACTTTCATGAACTGAGAGCACACTGTGAAAGGGTTAAAGTTGTAAGACAAAAACACGGACAACTCCCAGACCGGACAACACCGTGGTAGCGACCAGTCAAGCCATCTGCTATCTGTAGCCACGCCCTAAAGCATCCCCTGCTTTACAGTCTATTTGACTCTAAATGGGACCATCATTTACTAAATGAACATCTTGCTGTATTGAAGAAGACTTGAAACTAGCGACTGAGACCATAAACTCATTTTTACAATGTTTACTGAGGTAATAAATCAAGTGAGAAGTAGGCTCATTTTCTCATAGACTTCTATACAGTCAGACTTCTTTTTGCAACCAGAGGAGTCGCCCCCTGCTGGCTGTTAGAAAGAATGCACGTTTAAGGCACTTAAGCATTGGCTTCACTTCTCAGACCTGGAGGTTGCCCACTGACACCTGGTTTAATCATTTAATGGAAACTTGTGACCTAGTTATATTCACAAACATGGGACACAAGTTATTCTATATAAACCTCAAACTGTGAAGACGTTTTTTTTTTTTTTTACTGAGGTTATACTGAGTGAAGTGGGAACATGTTTCTGTTGGAGGCTACAATTATTACTGCATTTCATGTTACCAATGAACTGCAGGGAAAAATCAGTAACGCCTCTGTCTGTCTTTCTTTCTTTCTTTTTGTATTTTCTTCGTCTGTGAAGGTATATCCAGCAGTATGAATTTTGATGAAGAAGAGGACGATGAAGATGAAATTAGCTCCAGTTCCTCACAGCTCAACAGCAACACGAGACCAGGCTCCGCCACTAGCAAGAAGTCATGCAAGGTAAAAAGGAAGTTCACAGCACACACTTGTGCTCTCTGCATGATGCGTCTCTATTCTGTCCAGCGACCGCTGCCTTTTTACCAGTGAATGACATGCAGAACAAAAAATGTAGATTCAATTTTGGTGCTCAGCTGGACTCTATTGAAACTCTATTTAAGTGTCATGGCTGAAATTACAGTGGACCATTATAGCTTTTCTTTTTCTTCTACAAACAATATTTTGCTATTTCTGTCATTTATTTATTTGCCACAAAGTAAGTTAGCTGTTTATGTTACAGTGTGGATGATACTGTATGCAGGTGGTGGAACAATAATCTCATACAGACACCTTACTGTACTGTATGTGCCTCTAGCAGTTTGAAAGGGAAAAGCTGTTATTTGGTTGGAAGATACACACCCAAGGCAGAGAGCCTTGGATAAAAGCCCAGGTGGGCCATTGTAAGCATTAAGGTATAATTTATGTAATCATACTTTTTAGTATTTTGTGTTGTAAGCTGCTATCCTTCTGATCACTTGAAGTCAGCCTGCATTGGATCTAATCAATCTAATATTTGAGGTTACAGACAGGAAATATCGGTTTAGTTTTACTCCATTTCAGGTGTGATAATGGACGACTAAGGTCCGATAACCGTCTTTAAAAACACAGCCTCTTTGCAGCCTCTACACCCTGTTGTGGAACCCCAGCTGGCATTGGACTCATGATAACCATCATTTCTCTTTGCTCTTCATTCCACTCTAATCTTTCCCTTCAGTCATCTCAATCTCCCGTCTCTACACCAGGTCCTTATTTTAGACGCGGTGTGCTCATTCTCAGTCCCAGTGGACGGTTTGATCTTCAGGCTCATTACTCTGTTTTAATGAAAGTCAACTCTCATGTAACACTCACGAGGGTGTCTCGTCCTGTGTGGGCTGTTCTCACCTACAGGAGGTGGCCTCAGCACCCACTCCACCCGTCAACGAACCTTCCATCGATGTAGATGACCTTGAAGAGTTTTCTCTGCGACCTGCACCCCAAGGTGTCAGAGTGAAGTGCAGAATCACCAGAGACAAGAAAGGCATGGACAGAGGCATGTATCCCACCTACTACCTTCACCTGGAGAGAGAGGACGGCAAGAAGGTGAGAACGGTCAGGCAGTAAAAACTCTAAACAACAACAACAAGGCAATTTAGCAATCCAAACTATATACTTATGGAGTATTGAACATTGTGAAAACTCTGCAAATTCAAATTCACACAATATGTAGCACAGTTTCTACAAGGTTAACAGACATTTCATGTATCTTATATGTCAATAGTAAGATAAATTGTGATATTCAAAAGAGATTGTGGTACAGTAACACTTTCTATGTCTATAATGCATTATAAACATATCTATTATGCACTCATAGCATTGTTTATTTATAGTTATAAGCACTCATTGATATCAAAAATGCTTTAGAACAATAATCATAACACATTCTGAAGCATTTTATAATGACTTATAAAATCAAGTAGCATAATATTTCATAATTGCTGGTCACTCACTGACATTTTGTGTATGTGTTTTTCTTGCATAGATTTATTGATATTTTTTCATTTTACTTAAAGCAAACAATAACCACTTGGAGTAACTTATGATCACATTATAATGTATTATAATGTAACAGTGATTATGATGCATTATAAAAAGATTATAACATATTGCAAATATGGGAATTATAATACACTATGATCCTTGCAAACAAAATGTCAGTGAGTGACCAGAAATTATGAAGTATTATGATACTTGATCTTATAAGTTGTTATAAAATGCTTTATAATGCATAATGAATATTTATGAGTGAATTACACAGTGCTATAAGCAGATTATGACGCATTATAAGTCTGTTTAGAATGACGTCATAGAAAGTGCTACTGATATTGTTCTGCAGTTTCTGTGTGCGTCCAAATAAGTTGATTTACTAATTTGGTTTCTGGCTCGGTTTGTCGCAGGTGTTCCTGTTAGCTGGCAGGAAGAGGAAAAAGAGTAAAACATCAAATTACCTCATCTCCATCGACCCCACTGATCTGTCTCGAGGTGGAGAGAGCTTCATCGGTAAACTGAGGTAAAGCCTCAGTGGTTTTGCCGCATGAAACATTTGACGCTAAAAACGTGTTATACATTTTTTTGTCACTGCTATTTGACTTTTCATTAAAGTGCTTAATCCCATACTCTTTTATTAAACTGTATTTTAGGCCTTGCATTTAGTGTTGATACACATTTTTATTAATATTGAATGGATATTTAATCTAAATAGAATACATTTCCATATGTAAATAAATGAAATATATTTCCCCATTCCTTCATTTATATATTCTTATGAGCCCTATGAAAAAAACTGTATGAGTACAACTAAACAGTTATATTGACAACACCGTGTGTGAGCTACTAAGGAGTGAATCATGAACAAATCATCTAACTGCTAATTTATGAATAATTAACAAGTGGTACTTGAACAGCACCTTTATGTTAATAATTCGCATAAGAAATTAATGTTCTGTGCTAATTTCACTAAAGAAAATGTATAATTTTGAAAAGTGTATTTGTTATATTGTTGTATGAACCCTCTGTAATTCACCACTCATTTAAAAAAATGTCTCTTTTCATTATACCCTCGTCATAAACGTACATTAGCTGTAGATTCTTTTAAGGCCACAGTAAGAGGCAGGAAGTGAGTGGAGATATAATCTTTAGAGACAGCTTCAAGGCTGCGTTAGTGGCTCCATGGAAACTCCTGGGGGAGTTTAATCAAATATGGCTCCGTGCAGCCTTTAATCTTCAGAGCCGGCCTGACCATTGGTCGATGCACTGCTCAAACCTTTGCAATCACTATCCTGCATGAATGATGGCAATCTAAATTGAAATGAAGAGTGACCTTTCATCTAGTGCTTCTCAAGAGTCCTTGAGGGGGCTGGACTATAAGAGGTATACAGTCAGCTGTTTGATGCTGTGGCTAACCCATACTACTTACCTACGGTGCACACTTACATGTAAACCACTACAGCCAATTGCTGGGCTGCACTGTTGTGTGTTTTTAAGACTACATTATGTATTTAAATGTGAAAGGATGAAAGCTACAGTGGAGGAGTCCATTTCCTTGATATGACTATAACTGAAAAATGCAAACAGAGCAAAATAAGATGAAGAATTATTTCATATCAGGATTTATAGTTGGTCAAAAAAACCTTAATATCCCATTGTGTTGATATTAGATTCATCCTGCGGATCACAAATCAGTGATAACTCTATAGTATCTCCCAAGAACGTTTGCAAATCATATTACTTGTCTGGTTTAATCATAGAAAACAGGTCAAAGGTCATGATGTGAGAATAAGTTGTGTGAAGAGTTCTATTAACTGTAAAGGAAACTCACTGTGCAGTATAGAAATAACCAGTAAATATTGTTACATAGCACTGTGAGAAATCATCATCAAGTGTAAATGCTTGTAGAAAATGTGCACTGTGTGGTGAAGCATATCTTCAACTAATAAAAGTACACACATTCAGAAATTATATACAGGGGTTCAAAACATAAATGGTAGTGTCTGTGCATAAAGTGACAGGATACTAGTATTTTTGGTAGAATTAGGAAGCACCATTTCATATTGATGCTTTTAATGCAACATTTACGGTACATAAAATAGCAGAGCTACAGTGCAGATAAAAAGTCAGCAGTATATGTCACATAGAAGTGTACATCATCTGAAAGCTGGGAAACTGAAGATTCATTTGAGATGTAGCTCAGCACTGTGTGTCTGTGTGGTTCTAGTCATAAATAAGAAATATAAATTAATTAATTCATTCATTGAAATAAATTGTAAAAGTGTATAAGAGAACATTATGATAGAAGTATATGATTTCCATTCCCATGCTCTATTATGTCTCATAAGTTGTTTCAGCAATTTTTGGGTTGATGCCAGTCCGTTAGACAGATTTGGTGCTAAATTTAACCTTTTTTACCACTCGAGAATTGATAAAAATGGTCAATAATCCCTCCAAAATACCACATTAATACACCAAGACCTTGAGGAACACCATGGAAAAAGCCATGCTGTGATTTGGTTTCAAAACCTTTTGACATTTTGAGATTTCTGCAAGAATCGCATTTTTCGTTGAATGGATGGCGAGCACTTCTGTTCTGGAAACAGCTCAGAAACCCCTTTTATTGTCAGTATACCTAAGAAAGCCATCTGTCCTCTGAATGCTCTAGCTCTCTAGTTTGTGGCTGTTAAGTTTCCTGAGGCTGTGATTATCCTAGAGGATCGCCGCAGGTCATTTCATACAGTGAGGTCACGCCTTCTTCAAGGTACACTTTCTGTTTCCTTAGTAAATGGTCATGAACAAGCTGTTTCAAGCTTCATCTAGGGTAAGAAGCCACTTAAAGGCAAAGCTCTAGCCACTGGCCACTTGCCTCCCTCTGTGGTGCGGTGACCCACTGTCAGGATCATCATCCTGCTGGGAAGCCAGGCTGTCAATCCTCCATTAGAGCACAACAACTCTGTTACTGTTCAACAATTAGAGAGACCCGGAGCGGAGTAGTTTTATATATTATAAATTAACACTAAAAGGAAAAGTTTGTCTGTTTCCTCCATGGTATCAGTTGATTAGTTAGCTGGTTACATCTACAGACCTCTTCAGTCTGTTGTGTTTTCCTTGCAGGTCTAACCTCATGGGAACTAAGTTCACTGTATACGACAGCGGCCTGAACCCCATGAAGAGCACCACTAGCATTGAAGCTAGCAACCTGCGTCAAGAGCTAGCAGCCATTTGCTATGTGAGTCGGTCAAAATCCTCCTTAACCCCAAGCTGTACTTAGTGTTTCATAACTTTGAAGACAAATGTCACATAAAGATACAATACTTGATTATGGCTTACATGGTTTATGGTAATGTAATTTTTCTAATAACACACTTAACATGGAATGATTAAACATCAGATGTCTAAAGGAGCCAGCAGAAGAGCTGCTGTATATGTAATTGCATCTGCTCTGAAAATACAACATCCAGGTTAATGTGTCTGGTGGCCTTTTCAAATGCACAGCTGCATTTAGAGTCTAACTCAGATAATCAGATAAAGACATTCAGGCAACAAACGGAGCAGTCAGGGCATCGCCATAATCAGGTTGAAATCAAATTATCATCTATGCATGTATAAATCCAATTGAATATTTATAAAGGAGAATGGCCTTAACCTTCATGGCAGACAGAGATAACTATAAATAATCCACAATGACATAACATTTGCTTAATTATGATGTGGGTATCGGTGGGTGAATGTATTTACAGTGCAGTTTATCATCTTTCCACTCTAGGAAACCAATGTTTTAGGATTCAAGGGACCTCGCAAAATGAGTGTCATCATTCCTGGAATGAACATGGACCACGAGAGAGTTTCTATTCGTCCACGAAATGTATGTGCGACCTCATTTCTCAATAGCCACGTCTGTGCTGACTAATTCAACCTCTTCTTATACTTATATATATAATTGATCTGATTAATATGATGTCCATGTACAAAGCTACTCTAATTTATTTCATCACTACAGGACCATGAGTCGCTGCTGGCCAGGTGGCAGAACAAGAACACAGAGAGCGTGATTGAACTTCACAACAAGACGCCCGTGTGGAACGATGACACACAATCCTATGTGCTCAACTTCCACGGCAGAGTCACTCAGGCCTCCGTCAAGAATTTCCAAATCATTCACGATAATGACCGTGAGTTCCATACCTTTAAACTGTTTGAGATTTAATATTAAATACAATTAACAGGGTACATTTGCCATGTTATAGTCATGTTGTGCTGTACAAAACACCCAATCCGTGGTAGGTTTCAGTACAGCACACCCTCCCCTTTTTTTCCAGGCAAGTTTGTCAGAAATCTACTTGTTTTATTTATTACTGGTTATCAAATAATAAGAAAGACTAAAGTTAATTGTCATGTTTTATCAGCCTTGCTCTCAAACTTGCTGCAAAATGCGCAATACATATTTTGGAGTTTCGCCCACATCCTCTAACACCACCCAACTATCTCCTATTTCCAGGATAATTGAAATGCTCGCTTGTATTTCAGCTCATAAACTTTGTCTTCATTCCATTGTTGTCTGCATTTCCAACGCGGTCTAAAGACCTGCAAAGATTAGGCAAATTATTCCACTGATGTATGAAAAAGCAACATGACATGTGATTAGGGCTGCTGGTGGTCACCTGGGTAAACACACTCTGCAGCCTGCAGGTCAGTGTGTCCACCCGTTTCATCTAAAAAAACACATTGAAAAAAAAGGTTTTATCTCCCTGCGGCGACATTTACTGCTGCATAGTATTTACTGATGCATGTTGGATATAATGAATGAAATGCAGGCGAGGAGAATGAAACTAAGAGCATCTGTCTCCACAGTAAATCATCTGTTGAGTTTTTTATGGTTATTTATTTGTGCTTTAGAACTTTAACGCTTTGAAACAATCAGAAAATATCTTTTCTTTCTCTCATTCACAGGACCGCCACGCTATGTCTCTCTCTCTCTCTCTCTCTTCTACTGCTCGCCCGCTCAGCTCGCTCGTACGATCTCTCTTTTTCTGTCTTTTTTAAAATTAGTTGGGAAGCCGACAGCAGAGCTTAACTTTACTTTTAATGTTATCAAACAAAGACAAATGTGCTCCCCTCGTCCTAAAATGGTCCTAGATTGATACTAGAGTACTCCTTTGTTTTATGAGTGAAGCGGTACAGTTGAAGCAGTGGTGCTGTGTGTGTGTTTGACTGATCAGCGACAGTCATCCCTGCAAACTCCACCTCCACCCTGAAAATTACGGTAGAAAATGCTCTACCACCCGACCAGGGCCTTTTTGGGGGCGTAAAAAGGACCCATAAAATGTCCCCAGAACTTATTTTAGACCCTGGTCCCTACGGTTGAAACGTTCCTCAAAAGGTTCTTGGTTCCGGGGGAAAGTTCCTGCGGTAGAAACGGGGCTTAAAAGTGTAGATAGTGAGAGAGAAATGAATGGAGAAATAAATGGCCAAAATGTGTTTCTTCTCCTCTGCAGCTGACTACATTGTAATGCAGTTTGGCCGTGTGGCAGAGGACGTCTTCACCATGGACTATAACTACCCAATGTGTGCCCTGCAAGCCTTTGCCATTGCCCTCTCCAGCTTTGACAGCAAGTTAGCCTGTGAATAGATCCCAGCCTGAAGGTCAGTGGAGAACTGGTCCATCTGTCCTCTCAACAAGGGCTGTTCATGTATCCTTGGGGCTGGTTTGAGATCTCCAAATCACCAGGTACCTTGGAAGTCCTGCATATCCCAAAATGCTTTATGGGCGCCTCAAGTTTTGTGTGTAAGTGTGTGTGTGGGGGGGGGGGTGGGACCTTGGGATGGTCTTGGTCAGTGGAGGAAAACAAGCACAAAGAGTGATCCACTTTCAAAATCCAATTCATTTGTTTTGATAACTATAGTCATTTTGTACTATAATGGCATTATAAAAACAAACACTGTTCCTTTATGTAGTAGTTAGAGAAATTTAACATTTCTTTATCTGTAAATTATAACTAACAATTACACATCTGTAAGTTTTAAAAGTTGACTGAATTTTATGTAATCTGCCACACAAAAATGTCACACTCTTCCTCGAGCATGAATACTGCTTATATAGCTACTGAATTAAAAATAACATGCACGTCACAATATAATATTTATTTTGTTATTTATGTATTTATTACATTTTGTTTTCCTTCGCGCCAATTTCAACAGTATTGGCTCCATACTTTATGTGGAGCTGCAAGCACATAAATTAGCATCACAAGAAGGAATATCTCTTGTTTCCACACAAAACAATTGGACATGAACGGGGCAAAGGCACGTTACACTGTGCTGTGTACCATATACGATATTGTGTCACAGTGTCACGTATGTGAATGTATAGGATGATGGTGCACTTTATTTTGAAGTCTGTGGTGGATGAGATATAGCTGTACATACTTTATTGTGCCTTTTGAAGACTGATTCCAGTGTTATGCGTTGGCCACACAATGAGCTGAGCTTGAATTTCTCTTTGCTGTCCTCACATGCATTGGAGATAGTTCTCTGTAGCTACTTTCAATTCAGTCGTCTAATGCGGACTTCATTTAGACTGATTAGATAGCAAAACCTCTAGAACATGATAATCCAAAGTGCACATCATCGGACAACATTTTAGTGATTGTCCAGACATATTTAAATTACATTTAGGGACACGTTACACTAAAGAGGCAAATGATTATTTACATTGTACTGTAAATCCGGCAGCAGATATAATATCCAAGGCACTCAGGTTTAAAGGGATAGTTTGGGTGTTTCAAAGTGGGATTGTATGAGATACTTATCCATAGTCAGTGTATTATTTACAGTAGATGACGGTCGGCACGCCCCCAGTTTGGAGAAACAGACAGGAGCACCGGCACCAGAGCAAAGCAATACAGTGCTGTGGACAGGGACAGCAGAAAAACGTATTTTAATCACCTAAAAGAAAGACTCACCTAAAGAAAATCAATATCCGTTTAAGCGTGCACTATATTTAGAATATTTTCACCGCTTTATCTTGCTGTCAAAAAGCCCTTCCCTTCTCCTTTCCGACGGGGACTGAACTGAAAGTAAAACTTATCTCTGCTCTCTCCAAAGCCAGCAGGTTCAGATGACAAAAACAGTATAGTCAGAAAATATTCTAAATATAGCGTACACTTAAACAGCAGTTTTTGTAGTTGAGCCTTTCTTTTAGATGGCTAAAATCTGTTTTTCTGCTGTCCCTGTCCACATCACTGTATCGCTTTGCTCCGTGTCGGTGCTCCTGTCTGTTTCTCTAAACTGGGGGCGTGTCAGTCATCATCTACTGTAGGTAATACATTGACTATGGATAAGTACCTCATACAACCCCACTTCAAAACACTCAAACTATCCCTTTAAGTTTGTGCTCATATCTTCTGATGTCTCCTACCTGAAAAAAATAAACTGAACATAGATTGACTTTCTGCAACCAAACAGACAGTAACAGTGTAAATCTGCCACAGCTTCAACACTTGCATATTTCATCTCTTGCTCTTTACATCTTGGATTCATTTTATGCTCCACTGAGGTGGAGTTTGGTACATCTGACAGGCAGTATATTTCTACATCACGTGGTTTATTGCTGTTCACATTTTTACTCAAAATATTATTCCTCTTGCTCCTTACGGGGCAGTATTCTTTCTCAAATATACAATAGTATTTTGTATTTTATGACCATTAAAAAAAATGCTGAATGAAGGCAAAGAACAATCTCTGATACCGCTATTGTTACTGTGGGTTATGAGGAAATCTTTATCAAAATGTGCTATTCTTGTACTCAACTGTGTTCTAACTATTTTAAATTTCTATTTTAAAATTGTTGATACTCTTGCTGTAAAGTCTGCTTTTCATACATGTCCGGGAACCAAAGGTTCTTTCACGTTTCTGTTTTCAGTGCTCTCGTTGTAATGTACAGTAAATGGTGTACAATTTACTGTGGTGGTATAGACACAGTCCTTTGATCATGGAAAAAAATAAAACTTCAGTGAGTCAAAAATATGCGTTCCTAACCTTTTGAATGACATGTTTATGAATTTTAAGCAGTCTTTCGCCCTTTGCCCTTCATATCTACATAGGGAGCAGGTCCTCTTCATGGAGTCCGCCATGTTGCTCCGCCATGTTTGTACAGTAGCCCAGAATGGACAAACGAGGCGAACGGAGTTACCACGGTTTTGAACTCTGCTGCTCACGTTATCGCAGTCTTGAAAAAGGGAGGAGTGAGCGGAGGGGTACTCAGTTGGTTGCAATCTGCAACCAGACCACTAGATGCTGCCAAATCCTACACACTGTCCCTTTAATGTAACATTTACAGTAATGCTGAAATCTAGTGGCAAGATGTAGCAATGAGTTTTGTCAAATCCAGTGGATTGTTTACACAGGGGGGATTAAAAGCCTACATGGTGCATGAAAGATGTAGAAAAATATAAAATACACACAGAAAATTGAAGTTGAGAAGCAATGCGGTCTTTATTTACAACAACATGAAGCACCTTGCCTACTCTCTAATACTTTAGGAGTGATAGTGTGATGTGCAAACAGGATCCATTGTTTTGTTCTACACTCTCACCCACATTACAGAGATGTCTGGGAGGAAACAGACAGATGTTGAATCCTGTTGTGACTGGTTAAAGCTGCATTTCACATTTTTTGTTGTGGCTTTCTTTCTTCCTATCTTTTCTGTTGCTGATGCTTTTCTCTGCTTTGCATTCTGTATGATCAGAGAGAGAGCTCTGACCATGGGGGCTGCTGCTTGATCTTACCATTGCATCTACTCATCAATATTTCTATTCCTCTGAGACTGAGATCCAGCTTCATGTCCATCCTTGATCATCTACAACTTGGTATTTGCTTTGTGAGTCACAACCAGAAACGATGCTAGTCTTTGACATTGTAGTGGCAGTCTTCTCTCTGTCCAGTAATCCACTTTACCACTACTATTACAGTCTGTGTATTGGCAATATGCCTTACGGGAAATGAATCTTCAGAGACAGTAACTCCATTTAAAAGGTTTACTTGGAACAAAAAATAAAGTTACAAGATTCACTCTGTGCTCAACTTGGCACACTGGTCAAGAAACTGTTTTGCTCCACAGACTGATTAAGCTATTGTCTATCACATAGTCAGTAACATAATTAAAGGAGCATTTCAACATTCTTGCTACTAAGTCATTAAATACATCTTATCAATTCTTAACGCTGCTCTTACAGACATTGTGTTTTACACTAACACACGTTGATACACATTCATGTTCAAAAATAGATGTCAAAAATGCCCCTGAAAAACAGATATCAAGGATATTGTAACAGCTGTAACCTTCAAAGTTCAAACTAAAAAGTGCTGTGTACAATAGGATATATAGTTAAAAAATAATTTACTAAATGTAATAAACGTAATGTTCCTTACAAATGCCAGAAGAAATAATTAAAGTAGACCTTTCTTACAGCTGACATTTTGACTTGTAATACCAGAAGAAGTGCGGATGCAACTAATGATATTAATTATGGCTTTGCCTGTTTAAGTGTTCTAGCAAGTGAAGCCAGTGAGACAATATGTACAATGCCGGGGCTCTGGGACTGGAACACCTTAAAGCTGCAGAGGGTAGAAATGGAGCAAATATGATTAAAAAAAAGTTATTTTTATAAAACGGTCACTATATCCTGACAGAAGTGCATGAGACAGGTCATCTGAAAAAAATCATGTGACTCTGTGTCCTCCGGTGCTCCTAATGGCATCTGCAAGATTTCCCAGACCGGAGGAAAACAACCAATCAGAGCCGAGCTGGAGCCTGCCGTCTCTGAGCAGCTGTCAATCACTCGTGAACTCCGATCAAACGTTGAAACTAGGCAGCGCTGATCAAATATGAATCAATATTCTGTTACTGTAATGCCTATTTCTCTCCTCAAATGTTTTCAGAATCATCTTGTAGTGTATTGTTTAGCTGTAAAATGAGGAAGTTTGCGACCCGGCAGCCATGTTGAGATCAGTTGAGGAAATACCAAGCACCGCCCACCAGCCGAAGCACAGCCAATAGGATCACTCAATAGGAATGCTCTCTCTCTGAACTGACCAGTGATTTGCCAAAGTCTACCGTCAGGGGCTAGTTTTTTTAAAGCCTGAAAACAGAGCCATGAGGAGGTGCAGAAGTCTCGTTTTCGCTCAGAACACTTTAATTATAATATGTTGAAAGGTTATTATAGCTTTTTTGTCCAATGACGCCAAAAACTTTCTGCCTACTGCAGGTTTAATGGATTGCAGCCATTGTTATTGTTAGCAGTCACAGCTGTGTGTTACAATTCAAAATGTCCACAGTGAGGAAGGTCTATTGGAACATGTCTGATGTTGGCTGAGAGAACACTGAGACTGTTGAGAATGATGTGTGCTACCACTGCTGATAAACTGCTTCAGTGAAACTGAGTGACAAATATTAAACCATTCTCCCATAAACCGTCTTGTAAAGAAACACAGCAAACTGAAAACTAAAATGTCTGTCTTTTTGAGTTCTGTCTGTTGTAATGTCATTACTTTTGTCTGACACAATGCAAGTGTAATAATTTGTTTTATCCAGGAATACTGAGACACTTCATTGCCTTTGAATGTGGCTTGCAGTTGCCTGACTACTGGGGTTATTCTTGGCCCTGGTGCTGTGGCAGTTTTCTTCTCTTAAACAGTTGGATAAAGATGCAAAGGATGGATTCCCTGCAGCATGTAATAAAGTGTAACTTCATCACATCCATCACTAGAAGCAGCAATGCGAAAAGCAGCTAATGACTTGGCAGGACACTTGAAGTCAAAGTGGTGCTGCTGTGACAGCTGAGAGCTACCTTACCACACCCTTCCTGTCTTACTGCACTTATTTTCATTTATAAATCTTCATGCTCACATTTACTCTGTATATTGACACGCTGTTTTTTACTGCTATTTACCACTGCTAACAATTTGCCTTCTCCACCACCACCAGCCTCCACCTGCTTTGCTTCTACTCTGTTTGTGTGCACCCTGCAGGCTTCTTATTTCTATGATGATTCTTACTGTGGGGGGTTACTCATAATGTTCCCTAGATGTCATTTATCATATTGCTGTGTATTCTAAGCGGTTATGCCACATTACCTCAACAGGGAGCATCCCCCAAGAGCAAAACCACATTGGACCACCAGGTAGAGACAGATATTTCATGACAGCATTGCCAGGAATTAACCAATAAGAATGATAAAGTGAAAAGGCTCGTTTGAGATGAACTGCGCCTCGCCTGGAAAGTAGACGAGATTAGGCAGCAGCAGCAAGGGGGCAGTGACTAAAAGCTGCAGTAAAGCACATAATGAGCACTCATTTTGATAAGTGCTTATAAATAACCTTCATTATTATTATTATTATCAACCACACAAGATGTATTTGTTAACAGATGAAACCTTAATTGCACAACTAATAACCTACAAGCTAATGTTCCATTTTACAATTATACAGAAAGTTAGGACTTTCTACAACACGTGGTGGTTGTTGTCAAAACTAAAAGCCAATCAGCTCTTTGATCAGGCGACAGCCAGGCCTTTCCCATCATGCCCTGGGTATTGCAGTCAGTGGAAAGCAACTGCAACGCCTAGCTCTAAAAACTGCAGCCGCCTCGATCTTGTGAGGTTATCATTGCCCACGTGTGCATGACGTCAAGGAAAGTCGGCATCAAGTCGGACACAGATCTAACCGGCATGCATTGCGTGGCGATCGCCGGTGATCGATTCCGCACAGACAGCTCTTCTCGAACGAGCCTATTGTTAACAGGTCCAACTAGAGAGAGAGGGAGATGTTTACACTAAAGAGAGTCTAATCAGGCAAATAAGTGAAAACATCTGTGTGGGCGGGTGGACCAAGGGTGTGCAGGGCTTTTAAAGGGGAACTATGCCCATTTTCAAAATTCATACATGTTATTCCTATGGCCAAAGACAGCACAAAAAATACTAGTAAACATGAACAATTCTCTCCCAAATCCAAAAACTACTAAAACTGCTAAAACTCAAACTTATGATGTCATTAAGTCTTGAACTGCTCCATAGTCAATGAAACACAAACAAACACAGGACTTAGACCCAGGAGAACTGAGTGGCCCGTGCGAAACTAACAGTAACCAGTGACTTTTGTAACGTAGTCCCGTGAGTCCCATGATCATTGAACCATGACCATTTCTTAAGGAGGGTGAAAAGAGGAGATGTCACACGTCATCATCGCGGTACAACACATGCGCAGTAAAATCTGGTCCGCATTCACCGAAATTGAGCCAATAATAGCAACATACGACCACAGCTCCAGTTATACTGCGCATGTATCACACCCATAACTCAAGACCGTGTCCCATTGCCATTTCCTAAACCTAACTAAGTGGTTGTGTTGCCAAAGCATAACTTCCTGTGAAAACCGAAGTTTATTTTGAAAGAAAACTATGCATGTATCGAGCGTATATCGACATGCCGTCCCTGACCCGTCCAAAAGTAATGCAAGAGGGGTACCCAGTGCGTCGGTCTCTGTTGCTGAGGGGCACCGACAAAACGACGGTATTTGACGAGTTGGGAGTGAGAATGTGTTGTCTGTGGGTCCATAAAATCAGGTCTCCCATTCATTGTCTATAGAGCAGCTCTCTATGACTTCACAAGTTTGAGACTATTTCTCTGGTTTCTGGCTGTGAGAGAGAGCAGCTCATGTTCACACAGACTGATTGAACTTTCCTAGAGTAGGCCATGGAAATAACATATTGGAATTCTTAATTTAGGTGATGCTCCCCTTAAAAGAACAGCCTGTAAATGAAATTAACAAGCATCAGAAGCTCTTACCATATGTGTGAAAGGAAACTATTATTTGTATAAAAGTATCCCTTCAGAGCAGCATTGCATGTCTCTATTTCGCTTGTGTTCTATATTTTACACATATAAGGGATTAGTAATAAACAAAGTACAAGTTGAGGAACATTTTGTGATTAAAAACTAATTTTAGGTACATGTAAAAGTCCTTTACGTCTCCCTCCTGTTCCGCATCCTCAGCCCACTTGCCCCGACTTCTTTAGGCATGTCTACGTGGATCGAACCGTCGTCTTCTGCAGGCGCCGACAAATACTCCTCTTTATCCTCCTCTGCTTCCTCCTCCGGGTTGGGACAACCTTCGCAGCTGAACAGCATGCTCTCCGCCTCCATCACCGGATCATCTTCATCTGCTTCCTCCTCCTCTTCCACCTCTGTCCCCTCATCCTCTTCCTCCACCTCTGTCCCCTCATCCTCTTCCTCCTCCTTATCTTCCTTCTCCTCCTCCTCCTCTTCATAAGTTTCCTCTTTAGGGTAGTGGAACACATCTTTGCGGTCGCTAAAGCTAATTTGCTTCTTCGCTCCGTTGAGACACTGCAGCTCTTTGCTCAACTCCAAACCAAGTCTCTCCTGCTTTTGTTCTGCGGCCGGCTGGGATAGAGAAAGACTGAGCAACTGCCTTTTCTCTGCTTTCTCTTCCTCCTCCTCCTCTTCCTCTGTCTCTTCCTCTACTTCATCCTCTTTATCCTCATCATCCTCCTCCTCCTCTTCCTCTGCCTCCTCCTCCTCTACGTCTTCGTCCACCTCTTGCACTATGGATAGTTTCCTCGCCATAATCTCTTCCTCCTCTTGCTCCATCCTCTCTGCCAGGGCCTCGGCGGTGGGCTGCTTGGGGGGCTCCTCCAGGGTGAAGATGTCAAATCCACGTCTTTTATAGGGCTCGTCGTACTCTGGGTAAGTCTCCTCTGGGTAGCCTGCGTTGGTGTGCAAAAAGACGCATGATTTCATACACAAGTATGAGATTTTGGTTGCATAAAACAGCTTCTTCTAATTAAAAATGTATTTGATTTTGTAAAAAGATGTGAGGGGCTTGGAGATTCAGATTAAGGCATGTACCTACCTTCCCAGTCTACACAGTAGGGGACCTCCTCCGCCTCCATCTCTGGGGAGGCTGCCTCCAGTCGGTTCTCTTGTATCAGCTGTGTGATCTGTCGAAGTTGCTTGAGTAATTTCTCCTCCTTCTTTGATGTCGAACCTTTACTCTTCCTCCTTCTGCCACTAGAGAGCAGCGCAGATAATGAAGTAGCAGTCATGCAAGATGGCAAACGCTATGGTACATCACTCTATGCCAGTTCTGTAAATGGTTCTTTCTCAGTTATGTAGCTACAATGCATACTTTCTCTTTGGTCTTGATTTCCTGATTCCTCATGATTTCTCAGAGCCCTTACTGAGTGCGATGAGGCAGAGATTAGAGATGTTTTCAATGAGTTGTGACGAATAATATTCACTTGGACTGCATTATTGAGTCTTGCTCAGGAGAATTATTTAGCATCATCGTGTCCAAAATCGACAGTAACATCCAACAAACTAGCAACTAGATAAATCCCCTTTTCTTACATTGATTCCATTTCTAATACATGCTATTATATGACCTAAGGACTTTTAAATAAAGTAGTAGCAGTAGCTGTTAAGTAAAATATGCCGGTGGCCTTTCCACCTTTGAATAATTTTCCCTTTAATTTTTAGCCACTCTCATTTCCATGCCAGGTCTGCACTGATTTATCCCAGTATATGTGATTTTTCTGGTTCTTCTGTGCTATTTGCAGTGATGTTAAGAGGACAAATAAGTCTTACCTCCCAGAACCATGACTCTTTCCAGAGACGATCCTCTCCATCATCATTTCTGTTCGCCGAAGTCTCTCCTGAAGCTTGACAAGGTCATGATCGGGCGCTACAAGATTTACAAGAGAAAACATTGTTTTGACATCCAAACATAATGCATTTCTATGTAAATGTGCAAATTATATTTAGGTGTGTTAATTTATATGTACATATGCTAACTGGTGTGTGGTTGATTTGTACAGTTAAAGGCAAAAGTGCCATTTGCACGCCAACATTTACAATAACAAAAGGATCTTGTTGCTGTACTTTTGGTGTTGATTATTCTTTCACTGACGAACATTATGCCACTAATTAATAATTATTTGTTATTGGAATTACACTAATACAATCAATCAATTGCTAAAGGTACTTACGAATCTTATTCTCCATGTTTGCCTTGGTTACTGGAGTGTTTACTGGTGGAGTAGCCGTCCCCTTACATGTCAGCTGTGAACATGGAAATGATTAGTACTAGAGCTTAACAACAATCTTTTAGAACGATCTACTGTACATTAAATTGCCTAAATGTGGAGTAAATGCACAGTCACTATTGTCACAGAGATACATGACATAATACTATAGTGCAGTATATTATAGTGTAGTGTAAAGCTGCATGATAACACTTCATATATGGTACCTTATACAAAGTGCATATAGTGTTATATATTCATACAACCTGCCTACCAAGCAGGTCAGTCATACCTTATAGATTATATAGAGGATGTACAGGAGTATCCCAAAGCCATATACGGGTATCGCTTGAGCCATCAGGTTGTATTTTTTGCCTCGTTCGATGCCTTTCATTTTGGCCATGGCCTCAGCACTGTGTGCCATGGAGTACGAAGGGTCCACACCCCACCGCTCTGGGTCCTCTGGCAACGACAGCCGGTGCATCACAGGAGGGTAGAACCCGGGCCCAACTGGAGGAGACAAAAAACAATCAATCTATTAATAATTAGAGCAAATGAAGGCCGCAATTAATTATTATTTTCATTGTCAATTAATCTGTTGATTATTTTCTCGGTTAATCGATCAGTTGTTTGGTCTTTAAAATGTCAGAAAATGGTGAAAAATGTTGATCAGTGTTTCCAAAAGCCCAAGATGACGTCCTCAAATGTCTTGTTTTTTTCCACAGCTCAAAGATATTCAGTTTACTGTCATAGAGGAGGAAAGAAACCAGAAAATATTCACATTTAAGAAGCTGGAATCAGAGAATTTTGACTTTTTTTTTTTTAAAAGGACTCAAACCAATTAATATTTAGGAAACAATGCGTTTTGGATCAAACAATCAGGGGTAGACACTGTTTTCTTTGCAAAAGAAATCATTAATTTGTAGTACAAAATATGCATTGGAAATGTGAGTCTGCAGATACATTATGTTACTGCATTCTTCATCTGTTTCACAACAACATTTTAGCAAATTATTGAGAACTTGGTTGGATAAATCGAATATCTATTTCCTGTTAAGTCCTTTATTATCCCGCCCATCAGCGCTGTTGATTATGATTGACAGTCTGTTCAACCAATCACAATCAAACAGCATAATGAGGCAGACGCGTCACCGCAAAGCAGGCAGGTGTAATCACCATGGTGATAACGTTACTTACATTAGTTAACTTAAATTAGTATTATTAGGTGCCGAGTGTAGCTAGCTATCTTGTAAACAAGTTTAATGTGTTCGTTATAAGTTCGAATAACTACAATATCACAATATACTAGCAAGATACACCTCAAACTATCACGAATAATGAGTTAAAATGCGCCATCTGGTTGCCAGACGCTGCAAATTGACCATCGTGGACAACTATTGCATTGCTAACAAAACAGAAGGAGAGTCGTACTTTTCTAAACGTTTGACCGACGGGATGTGGGTGAAGACGAAGAGAAGAGAGACTGGACCCTATTTTGAAGTCACAAGGTAACAAACTCTTATAAATACTTTGTTTCTTACGGATTTATCGTTGTATTTTAGGTTGCCAGGTCTGACAGAAAAAGCGCTCGCTTCAACAAACTCTCGCGAGATTGTTAAGGTTCGGCTAGTTCGTCGGGCAGCGAGTCTCGCGAGATGTTTTGCAAGTTTTTGCAGATGTCAGAACAGATTTCGTGGTTTGGGGGCTTCCTTCTAGACATGTGAGAAACGTGTTGTTTTAGTCCAGCTGTGTGTGGCATGTGTAGCATATCGTTAGGTTGTTTATTGTTTATTTTTTATTGTTTATTTATTTTTGCACAATTTAAGACTATACAACATAACAAAAGAAATACATGAATAATATAAAGTGCAGGAAGAGGCAAAAAACCCACTGGGCTTATCTGAAGCCTCCACCTAGAGACAAGAAATAATATGACTACATAATAATGATAAAAAATAATTAGAACAAGATTTGTCACTTAAGTTTGTGAGGAGGATATTGTTTAAATATCTATAAAGAGTTCTGGGTAATCGTAACCAAACAACATTGTGAGTGGGAAAAAGATAAAAACAGATACATGGACAACATGGGGAAAAGCAATTACAAAAGAAGCTTGGTTTGTTTGTTGATCAGCATAACAGTCGTGGTTATTGATTATTTCTGATCCGCATCAGTTTGTGATCATTGTATTGATGGTTGAGTGGAGTTACACTGCTGTTGGTAGTTGAACAGAATTATAATTTTCGAGGATTGTTGGTAATTTACCATAATTTCTATTATATTTCAGTTTCAGAAAATGGGAGTCTGAAGCACTGCTTGATTTGTGTGTGGCAGCCAGCATGTTGCTTTTAAATGAATCAGCCTTCACACAATGAACTTCATTTATGTGATAAAAAATAGATATTAAAACAAAACTGTAATCTTCATAATAAAATAAATAAAACCTTCTCATAACCTTCTCTCATCTGAAAGTTTATTCCTCAAAGTTGATTGACTATTTTTTTTATTGTTTTGCCATGATCTAGGGTCAAGCTGGAAGCCAAAGCTTGAAAAACTGAGGAGGAAGACATACTGTACCTGGTTCAAGGTAAGGCAGCTCACTGTGTTACCTTCTCATAAGGAACAGGGAAAGTTTATTTTAAGAAAGCAGAGTGCTTAAGACAGTTACAGATACATTGTCGGAGACCTATGAATTCATATTAAGTGTCCACGTCCATCTTTAGGTCGGATTTATCAACAGAGGCAGCAGCTTCCTCAGTATCGTTACTTCCATGGTGGACATGAGGTGTAAAAGGATCAAAAAATAATAATATTAATAATAATAACATACACAATAACATTCAACCCTTCAATTATTTTAGTTTCACAGTACTGTGTTTAATATATAGGCTTCTTAATTTCTTTTGCAGATATGCATTAAAGAATATGGATAGATAGGCCTAAACAGATTTGAACATGTGCAAATGTGCATGTATAAATACAGCACATTTTTCTAAATTTCACAATATATTCCGTACAAACGTTCATATATTTTTCTTCTTATCCATTGTGTAACAGTATGACGAACATGTGTGCGCTACGATGGGGCCTGGCGCACCCTGTATAGTCAAAGTAACAGCTGGCAGCAACAACAACAACAACAGCAGCAGCAGCAATAAAAAAAGACATCAGAGATGGATGGAGATGGATGGATGAATGATGATCTGATAAGCCGCCTTACCCTCAGGCCGACCCAGCTCCTTTTTCCCTCTGGGTAAAAGCATTCTGGGCAGGAAGAGAGAAACACAGAGAACCGAGCATGATATAAGAGTAACCTTCTGGCAAGTTGTTATAGACATTTTGTCTCACAAAATGACAGCCATGCGTTTATTTCACTTGAACAGTAAAGCTGGTATCCACAGATGTCATCTCTCATCTGGTGACGTTCCTGCCCAGATTAGACCAGATTAGACCAGCTGCCTTCAGGTGCTGCTCGAAATATTGACACAACAAATCCCCAAAGAGGGAATCAACTGGCCTAGTGCATTATTATCATTATTATCATTATTATTATTATTATTATTATTATTATTGTTATTATTATTATTATTATTATTATTATGCCCTACAAGTATCTGGATTTCAGAAACCACAAACATCCACAGCAACCGAAACTTGCAGATGGATGGGATTGTCTAAAATAATCAGCATCAACTCACCACCTTCACTTTTTGGTCAAGTACATGTGAGCCAAGTACACTCTAGAAAGTACACTCTTTCACTGGATTCCTTGGGTCAAGATCCATTTTTCTGTGAATGCCAACCACATTTCAGCCAAGGGTCTTCATCATATATTGATTTTGCCCAAACACAAATAAGAACCACAACCTTCATTTTTGATTAAATCTCCACAAAATGAATCTAATAACGTAATGGACCAAGCTGTTTAGCTTTGTGTTATTGTTTACAAATGTGGTGCACAAGTTAACATACACAGACCTGCCTACATTAGGGGGCATTTTACCACTAGGAGGCGCCACAAAATCAAAAAGTTTATCTCTCTGAATTGATTGACTTTTTTTTTAATTGTTTTGCCATGATCTAGGGTCATTGCTGCAACAAGCCAAAGCTGGAAAAAGGAAGAAGACATACCTGGGTTAAGGTAAGACAGCTCACTGTGTTACCTCGTGTTATGGCTGGTTTAATGAGCAGTGTTTGTCAGGCTGATGAGGGCTTTGCTTGTTGACATGTGAGGCAATGTTGGATTGCAGTGTGCGGCTTCATGGTAGCTCTCAGCTAGTTGTTGTTCAAGTTTGATAAAAGTGGCAGACTGATGGCTTTGGATGGAAAGTACATCACTTTATGATGAGAGAAAAAAAACACAAGCGGATGTAAGGTAAGTGTTTCACAGGCAAGTCAGTCTCATTTGTTGTTGATCTGGTAAAATTCTCTAGGTTGACGTTGTTATTCCTACTAGCTGACATTTCTCATTGTTATTAGTTTGTTGGGCTGTGTGTTCCAATGTCCATACTACTATATAGTACATACATTATGCAAACCAGCATGATATTCTGGCTATTCCGACCCACAATCCTCTGTGCAGTGGATATATGAGCAAGAGGGTCAAAGTTCAAGGTGCAATGTTATGACGAAGAAGTATGTCCCAATTGTATGTATACTGCATGCAACAGTACGTACTTTGTAAGGGTAGCTGCAGTATGTACTAAAAGTAAAAAGAAAAAGTATGTGATTTGAACGGAGCCATAGCATCATGTTGTGGTGTGCCATAAAGAGGTAGTGAAAAAGTGAGGAGGAGTGATACACTTTTTTTTCTTTTCTAAAAAAACATTGTTCTTTTCTGTTATGTAATTGTATTTGTAAATACAAATAATAAGCTTGCTGAAAATGCCAAAGATAAGCCATCATGACACTGTACTGAACCTACAGTATGTGTTTTTATCCCTGGCTGCGTGCATCCTCTATCGTTGTGTAACAGCACCTTCTAACATTGAGAGGGTGAAGTACTTAGTTTCAGATTACAACCCTGATGTTCAAATCTTTCCGTGCATTCCTTTATTAGAAGATACACTTGCTTGGTGCTCTTTGATCTGGTATTTATGATGAGCACTTGAATGCAACACATGACCTATTAACCCATCCAGTCTGTGGGCCCTCTGTTGTGTGTTTCATACCAAAGAGCAGCAGATGGCAGTGCAGGCTCAGACACAGAGGTTTGACATGTGGGAGACAGGATCACCTACTCAGTCCCAACAGTCAAGTAGTGTAATTTATGGTGTTTAATAGATTTGTCTAACAATATTAGAATCTAGTGAATAAAGAGGATTTTTTGTTTGGTTTTTCTCTCCCCCAAAACCATGTTCAGTTTTACCACATTTGTACTCACTAGAGATGGTATAGCCCATGTGTTGCTACAATATCAGTACACACATTTAATCAGCTGTAATAAGGCATCACTTCATCATCACCATTGGGACACCAGTGTGGGCCTTAATATTAGTAACATTGTAATAATTATGTTTTATCACAAGTTAGTTCGTTAGTCGGTTAATTAGTTTGTTCTGAACTTTATTGTCCACAATGTGGAAAGTGGAAAATTGGCTGTCTAAATTAAAAGGGCAGACACAGACAAACAAAACACAGACAGTTAATTGAGGACAAACATTAATGTAATAATTTTCATTTAAATAAATGTCTGTTTAATCACCATCTATTGCCAATTGAGGTAACACAATGGTAACTGAGCCTACGACCCACTGATGATAGCCCTTGCGTTTGCAGTATTATGAATTTGGAGTCTGTGGTGACATTTTCCAGGAAAAGCGGCACTGTTTGGATCTGTGGGAAGTGAGATCCAAACACAAACTTAGTGAGAACAAAACAGAGATTGTTGCGTCACACACACACCTGCGCGAATATATCAGCAATTTGCGGTTGTTGGGCCGACGGTTCAAAAATGAACATATCGCCCAACCCCAGTACATCACCATACACAGATGAGTTGGAAACAGGCAACAATCGGTAAATGGATGTTGCACAACTTATTTTACAAACAGATTCAGAGCGAATTTAGGTTTTTAGAGGCTGCTGAAGGGAAGTGGAGCAACATGAAGGGATACTTGGAGCTGTGTATAGTTAAGCAAACTGAGTTTTCTGAATGAATCATGTCAGAATATTTTTACAAACCGTCAGGATATCTTTTGAAGTCCTTGTGAATAGGATAGGCTGATAAATCCTGCTTTAAAATTCACCTATTCATCTATATGTGTTTAGGCTTTATAGGTATCCGTGGTGTTAACCTACATATACATACAGTATGTTTCACATTCCTCAATTTCAAAATGATTATTGACTTTCAACTATGGATCGTTTTCAGTTGTGCGAATTGTCATTTGTGTTTGATACTATTTGTTTGTTTTCTTCATGGCATCACTTCTCTCCGCATTCATTGCAGCTATAGTTTCTGTTAGTGCTGGGCAATATGATGATTTATATTCTAAAAACTATATAAAAATATCTATAGTATATATTTTTTATATCACGATATAGGTTAGGTTTATATTTTTTTCTTTTTTCTCTATAAATTCACTTAAAACTGTTCATTTTACTTTCAAGTTCTTAAAATGAGAAAATATTCAGTACTTTTCATTTGTCAAGTATTTAATTCACACAGGAGTATACAAAACTAAGCTTTACCAAGTGGTTATTTAATATAGAATATCTATTGTATTACCAGAAAACATGCTATATCGTGATATATAACGTTATCAAGATATGAAAAGACCTCTAACGTGATAGAAGATTTTGGCCATATTGCCCTAGTTTCTGTCTTTGGTCCTACACAGTTCTGACAGAACTGTGATATTGCAAAATTATGATGTGTATTATTTGTTGTTCAGTCAGTATTGACAGTCTTACCATTTGGGTTTTATGGAAGACTGACACATTTCAACAAGCTAATTTAAACTAGCTTGTGCTATTTCTACCCTTTACTTGTACAGCAGCTAATGTCCAATGTAGAGAGAGATCATGCAATAAACTGCCAATGTACGACATCCCTTGAATTATCTCTGAAGAATATTTATTGCACATGGCCTCTTTGAATGAAACTGATCCTTTATATTCAGTCAGGTTTTAGGGCTCACCAACCTGAAACAATGTCACTAAACTTACTTAAAGTGAATAATTACTTATTAATTCTGATGCTCATTTTTAATCATATTTACTGTTGACCTCAGTACTGTATTTGGCACTGTCAATCATGCAATCCTTATCAAGTATTTGGTGGACCATGTACATGACAATTGCTTTGAAAAGGTTGAGCTTTAAGGTTAAGAATAGCACTTCAATTTTGAGTTCCTTCTCATATAGGATGCTTTGTGGAGTTCCCCAGGGGTCATATCTAGGTACGGTTCTGTTCTCCATTTATATGTCATCTTTAGGCCATCTATTGCATAGATATCCCATCAGTGTTCTTGATTATGCAGATGATATGCCGCTCCACTTATTATGCAATTCCCAAAACCCACAGGGATTTGACTGTCATCATAAACATTCAGAAGTGGATGGCTCAATGTTTGCTACAGCTAGATGCCAATAAAACAAAAATATGTGTCATTTTTTTATGAAAATGCAAATTCATGCATTCAGTTCAGAAAATCTGGCATTTTTTATAGTACAGTAGCCCCGCCTAGACAAGCAGTTGTGTTCAAGATTGAAGCAGTCGTATCTTTGCTAAAATGTGGAACATGTTATCCATGTATTTATCATATTCTGCCTAATGCTCTGTATTCTGAAATTTGCAAAAAAAAAAAATCCATTGCCTCTTGCTTGTTCAGATGCATCAGCTAAACATGTTTTAAGTACAAAGTGAACACTCAGATTCTCGCATCACTTCACTAGCTACCTTTAAGAATTGATTTTAAGCTCTTAGTGCATTATAGGCTCCGTATAGCCAGCACACCTCTTGGTGAAGTGCTTTAGAAAGGTTGTGTTTCCCCACGTTGGACGCATTTGTGGCGGCAATTGCTGCTGGCCACGAATGCCTCACGGTGAGGAGTCATCTGGTAATTAAATGGTTATTAAGAGGTGCTTTGGAGGCTGAGGCCTACTGTCTATTGCTTGGTACCCCAGTGGAATCTGCACCTTCCAGAGTAGGCTTGTCCTGGATATCCTGTCTGAATATGACATTTGTGCAGTCATATCTAATGATTATGTCCTCCAGATGTTTTGTTTATCCAGTGGTTAGCACTGTAGTAAGTATGCTGGCTTTTGCTGCAAGGTGAGAGGAACGATACCTGTGGCACCTCCTGTCTATTTTATCTTTAAGATGTTGTGGCTTGTGAGAGTCCCTGTTGGTTGGTCTTCTACTGCCACAATACAAAATATTATTTTCACTTAATAAGAAGTTGGGCTGGAATTCGTGGTTGCATTGTCAGGCTCTGTTTTGAGAACACCACTTTCTAACAGCCTTTAAAGCAAAGAAAGGGCAGAGGTCTGCACCCATATTAAACAGTAGATTGATGTAACTCTAATTCTGTGAGTTCAGATGTAGCCCTCCAAAAGCATGCCCAACTGGTCTCTTGCTCTTCAAGTTCAATGAGTCAACTACAGCTCTTAATATAGGACAAGCCACAATCTGATTGGGTGGTGGTGGGCACAACAAATTATTTTATTGTCCTGAAACGGACTCTTAGGGAACAAACAACTAGTATAACCTGTTGAGTAGAGCTCACATTACACCCACAGGTTTACTACTATTCTAGTCTACTACTTTTGCTCACTGAGCAGCTCAAAGGACATTTTGAAACTTGGGAGTGGACAGCACTTACTGTGATAAACTATATGCATTAGCTAATGATCTGAACACTTCTCTTATAATATTGTGCTTTGGCTTGATTAGATATTGTTGACAGTTACAGTAAGTCTTTTTTTATGTGTGATATGCTGGTAGTCTTGGCTGATTATGTCAACATTACTATGAACTTTGGGTTTCTTGAATGCAAGGGAAACTAACAAAAGGCCAAAATGTACTGATGTCTGTAAGGACCACTTTACTGATAGAAGTTCATGAACATATCAGGTAGATAATACAAGACAATCAACACCTTCGCAATAATACCCTGTAGTGCATCACATTAGCAAAGTCACATTTTACCTCTCTCAATCACATCTTAGTAGTGCTTATAGACAAACATTAAGGAGATTTAAGGGAACAGTGTGTAACATTTAGGGGGATATATTGGCAAGAAATGGAATATAACATTAATAAAAAACGAAGTATGTTTTCTTTAGTGTATAATCACCTGAAAATGAGAATCTTCTCTGCCCGGCTGGCACTTGCGTTTCCACCATGGATGTATTCCACTATTCCACCGTTGTCTTCCAGCGACACGTCACCTCGCCAGATTTCAGAACGAGACTTCTCCTTGAGCGAGACTCTTTCCATAATGTCAGACACTTAGAATAACTGTCAGAGCCTGTCATGTCAAAAACAAGCACTTTTAGTGGATGTAAATGAGGGTGACAGCTTGCCCCGATAGCACCATATTGCAGCCAGTGAGCAGCTGCCATCTACAGTGCTCACCCTCAATACTGGACCAGTTTTAGAAATTGTTGTTGCTATTAGTCAGTTAGACACAAAAACATGGGGAAACAGGGTACAGGATGAAAAATACCAAAGTTACCTTTTAAGCTAAGTGAAGAATGTGGAGGCACACCAAATCATTGCTCCAGGGTATATATTATATGAAACGCATTTTATACGACTGTATGCAACTCGTCCCAATTAAAACCAATGTGGTTTTATTTTTCATGGTTTTTTGACAACAACAATTCCAACATATGATATTGAATTGTTCAAAAAGACCTTTTTTTTTTTTTTTTACATTGGTAGTGGTGATACTGTAGTTGGTGTTTTGGTTGAAAAAAGGATTTTCTTCAGTGTCCTGACTGGCATCTTATTTCTGCAGCAATGTAGGGTTTCATTTCTGTCAAACAATGGTTGTAGACCTTTTCAGTCTTGACTACGAACTGGTGACCTTCATGTGACAGCTCCGTTTGCCGACCACAAGGCAGGCTGGCAGTCAGGGGTATCAAATGACTATTTCAAAATTCTTATCACTTCTGCAAATCTGCTGAATTGTAAAATTATAATTAATAGAGAAATTGTCATGGCAGAATATTTATTTGGGGTTTTCCCATCCTAATAATATTGGAACATTTTAGTCTGTACTTTGTTTTCAAATACTTGGAATATTGCCTTGTGACTTGAAAAGAAAAAAACACTGTATCTGCAATACAGCTGCAAATTCTGTCATAGCTGGCATGGATGAACATTATTGGCCATGCCATACACCCTCTATAAGCTTTTAATCCTAGGAAACAAATATGCATTTGTGTACCCTCTCTGGATGAATGGATTATAGATTATCACTGCCAACCAGCATATGATGCCAACAGAGATTATGGCTGCTGTATGTTGAATAAAGCAGATACCACTGTTTGGGAAATTTTGGCACCACGGACTACTTCAAAGTAATATGGACGTGCTGCAGTATCTGACACATAGAGGGTATTAGAGATTCTAGTTGTAAGGATTTGTTTTTCGTAACGGGCTGGTATTTTAAAAAACAGTTGAGTTTCGAATTGCCATTTTCACCCTTGCTCCCTGTTTCTGTTTTCTATTCCTATTATTCCAGTCAACTCAACTGTGAACTGGCTCAAAAATGTATTCCCATATTTCCCCATAATTGCAGCATTGTTGAAATAAGACTTTCATCGTTCTCATGGAAACCCCTGAGTACACATCAAGCTGTGCAATTACTCAAAAAATAAACCCGCTAATGTCAGAGTGGTGAAAAATATCACAGTGCACTCCCATTCCCAAAATCCAGCTGGGAAGTATTAAATTTTGTGTGCATATTCACAGCCACAAGCTCTTTTAAGAAATGACATGCAGACTGTTGGCCCATTTTGGGTGGTGCCTTTGATGCTTTGTCTTCTTTTAGTGATGCCATACTGGAGGTATGTCCAATTCACTCTGCAGTGTACCATATTGTTAATACCAGCACTTGTCTTTTATCTGTTTACTGAGCCTCTCTCTTATCAAGCCTTTAATTACTTAATTATTCTTCATTGGGCTCAATTAAAACACAATGGACTCTGCTGCTGCAAAAGTCAACTCTTTCTGCTCCTGCAGAGCAGTGTACAAAGCACGGGAGAGATAGGCTGTAGCAGTTGGCCTTCTATTATGTACTTGGAATAAATGAGATTCTGTTTTTCTTTTGGATGAAAGTCTGGTCTTTCTGATTATTATGCTAACAGCAAAATATAACATTGACTTTTATAAAATGTTCATGCTCCTCGAGTCGAGTGAGGAATAGATTCACATACATGGCAATCAACGCACCTTCCCCAAACAAAATTACTTTTTAGAAATAGAAATCGTTTTCTTTCTCTATTCATGCAAGTGATTTGTTGCGCAATGTCACCTTACTCAATAGTAGCGGACCAGGTTTACATCAGGGGTTTTTTTTCCCCCGCTCCTCCCCGTGCCTCTATCTAAATCAGTCAATTTATTTCCAAATTGCATGTCGAGTGTAGGAGCAAGGTCTTATGGCAGTATATTAAATCAATGCACTCCTACAGTGTATATTTTGAGATTTAATTTTTTCCTCTGTTTGCTGATATTGATGGGGATGCACCTGGCTTTGAGTCTCATGAAGGACACTGTCACAAATTTGAATCCTGTATATTCATGCAGTAGAAGAAAGACAGCTGTGAAAAGTGAATGAGGCGGATTAATGGAGTTGAAACATGCTTTACAATACAGGCCAGACCTTGACTGTCTTTTAGCTGTATGGTTGCTAGCCTGCTTTTATTTATCAGTATCAGAAGGACGTACACTATCAGCGAGGGATGCAATTTAAATTTGTTTTGCTTTTATGGACTATCATGAACCAAACATGCACACTTCTTGCAAATGTGAGCTCTTCCTCATGAATGCATATATACAGCATGTATGTAAAAACGTGTTTTTCGGTATGTGTACAGGCAGAGCGAAGACATTCAGATTCAAGTGTATGTTACTGCTCAATATTTCTCTGTTGTCTTTTCTGTCTTGGTTGTCTTAGTTGAAGCATATACTGTATACCGATCTGCTTTTTTTTGCAACTGTTACTATTTTATTAACATGTTGTCCTGTCTTTTTACACAATACTGATTATCACTAGCAGTATACATTTAGGGCTGTAACTAACTTTTCATTATCAATTAATCTGCTGATTATTTTCTCGATTAATCAATGAATTGTTTGGTCGATAAAATGTCTTGAAATGGTGAAAATGCCCGTCACAATTTCCTGAAGGCCAATGTGCCATCTTCAAATGTTCTTGTTTATAGTTTCACCAATTAATTGAGTTAGTTAGTTGTCAACTATTGAATTAATCACCAATTTAAACAGAGAGTCTAAACAAGACATTTCAGGACGTCATCTTGGGCTTGTGGAAACACTGATCGCCATTTTTCACCATTTTCTGACATTTTAAAGACCAAACAAATTATCAATTGATCGAGAAAATAATCAACAGATTAATCAACAACGAAAATAATCGTTAGTTGCAGCCCTAGTCTTCTTTTGTCCAAACTCCAGAGATATGGTGCCTGCAAATGAAACTCGTGAGCTCGTGTTGACAACATGGGAAGTCGTGTACACAATATGCTTGCCGTTCAAGTGGTTAAGTTGTGAAGAACACCGCTGCTAAGCAACGGCAATATTAACGTTACTGTCGGCGTCTAGAAGCCACAGAGGCTAACAATTTAGCAAGCTAGCAAGTGGGTAACATAATGCATTAGATGTAAAGGCATAATGACAGAGGAAAAAGATGAGGCCGTTGGGAATATCAACATTTTCCTCAGACATATAAAATGATATTATGACGAAAAACAATATCCAACTAAAATTACAATATATTCACTTATTATGCACCGAAGAATAAACTTCCATGGCCTCCGCCATTTCTGACAACATAAATAAACACGTCAAAACTTTTGAACTCTGAGCTTTCAGAAACGTTCCATTTATGAGGTTGTGAATACCACAAGAGGGGGGCGTTCATATGGACTCTTCTCGTGTAAATACGAGCCCATTTGAAGGCACCAATATTTAGTTAGCAGATGCCAAAGAAAAGCAGCAAAGCTTCTCAAGGTAATGTTTTGAAATTTTGCTCGAAAAAAATGTGTTTATTTATTTTTTTCTCAATCTACTGATCTATTAATTGAATATTTGTTTCAATTTTATATATACTGAATGAATGCCTGTGTGTGGGTGTGCATTGTTGAACGATTCATAGCATCTTACCCCCTCTGTATGACGGCAGGCTTTTTTGTGTGGTAGTTCAAAAGTATAGTTATAGTTCAAAGTAGCTCGTTTCAAGCATGCAACGGCTTTTAGCGCCTTAGTTGCATAAACTCTGTTAACATCTCTTCCTGTTTCCTGGTTTTATTTTTGTATATGAGTGTATGTATTTATTTAAATAATGTATTCAATTAGTTATTTTTGTGCACTTCAGCATTTCTTCTTTGTCTTAAAGGATGACATTTTTCCAGGGACTTTAGTGGCTGGATTATTCTGCTGAAATTTAACAAGTTCATGGTGCTGCATGTGTGTGCTTCATTTTAAGTATTAAATAGCAGCATGTCTCCCCCTGTGTGTTTGAGGCACCTTGAATGCCCTTAACCAGCACTAATAGGAGATAATGATTGGTGCTCAACAAAAAGCGAGATTCATTTTGAATTATTAACAAGTTAACTTTGTAGTGGAGGCACTTTATCCCCGAGGACAAACAGCCCAAATGTTTGCAAAATATAATTAAGCCGAGGCATCTTTAAATGTCATTGCTGCCTGTGCCATGTTTCAAATTGTTCTGCATCAACAGAATTTAACGAGATGGCTAAGGAATCCATTTCCTGCAAGCATGTGATAAGCCACACATACAGTGGAGCACTTTCATTGATTGCCAAAATAAAGCATTTTGTATGCAAATGGGGGAATGGAGTGGCTAAGCTGATTCAGCCTCATGGACACCAAATAATGGTCTTTACAATTAATACTTTTACATGCTATCCATTGAAAATTTCATCTTCCATTTAATGGCTCTAAAACATTTACACATGCCCAGAAAAGAGGGGGAAAATGCACTGTGTTCCAATGGATTAATATGAAAGCCAACAAACAAATAAAGCCATGCATCTCTCCCTCCCTCCCCCCAGAGTATTGGTCCCTTTCCTGCCGTCTCATGCTCCTGCACATTTTGGATTAACAGATAATCTTTGAACATGAAGGAAGGTCTGCTAACCCCGAGGGGGTGGGATGTAGTGAGTGAAAGAGAGCACAGGATTGGAAGCAGTGCTGCATTGTTTGAACGTAATGTGCTTGTCTTGTTCTTGTTAACATGCAGCTCTTTTTGTAGTGGTGATACGGCCTTAAATACCCCTCCTTCACTCTTGCAGGTTGTTTTACAGGAGACCCACAGGTCTGAATAGATAAAGGGCACTGGGGTAACAAGGGCGTCCGCTACAATGGAAACCTTTCAGCTGTATGTTCAGCAGTATTTGTGGGGACCAACAAATCACTTGTAGTCGGTTAGTGTCCGTGGAGCCTGCTGTTGACCTGTCTGGTCTCAACAGTTTTGTGACAAACAACCACTGAGTCCAGGAACAGTTGGTCAGTAGACGGTTTGACCAATTTGTGTCCTGTCCTGTACTTTATTCTGGGTCAGGCTGTTCTCATACTCTGTTCGTAGCTATACCTACGAAAAGTAATGCACTGTAATTTGTGTATATCCCACAAAATCAATTTGTGTGCAAGTCACATAGTTGTGAACCAGGAAATATAAAGGGAGACTAACACTGTGTAGGGAGGAGGTCGGGGTGGATGGGTGGGTCTAAAGACACCAGACTTTTGCCCAGGAGACGGGCGTTCATGTCCCGTGAGAAACCAGAAGTCAAGGTTGATTTATTTGTCACGTAACTTGTGTACTTAATAACGCCACTTTTGGATTTATTTTAACCCAAACCATGATCTTTTCCTAAATCGAACTAAGTTGTTTTGTTGCCTAAACTTAAGGAAGTTGTTTCCTTTGAAGACAGACGTTTATTTTGAAAAGACTGTATTCATTTGATCTGATCTTTCTAAGATCCTCTGTGTCCATTTTACTTTGTCCTTTGCCGCATTCGATATTTCCTGTGTCATCGGTTAATGGTTACATTTACAAGCTGGGAATGATTGTACGAACCTGAACGTGCATGTAAATATTTGTGTCACTGAAACATTTGTTCATGTTTGAAAAAAAACAAACAAACTGATTTTACATGAGATTTGCCACACAATGGTACGCAGAACAGTGAAGTGTAGCTCAACATCACCCAGAAGGTGGCTGCAGCATTGTAACCATCTCTTGAGTTGGTTCGTATCTGTTCAGGCACAACAAACAACAATTAGCACTTACTTGCTGATATGACAGCTTTATTTAATCTACTACTCATCTGTTTCAATAAGTGAATCCTACAACACCGTCTGTGTTGTAATGCTGCAAGTAATGATGAAAGAGCATGTTCATTTGTGTTTTGGTTTGCTGGCCAGTGCGGTATCATTGTAGACTTTAAAAGAAGCGCTGTGAAGATCTGTGAAAATAAAATTAATTCAGATAGTTTTGCTTTGATTAGATGCATTTATTTAAAGCATTGAGTCTAAGTTTTGTGGTTTGGTCATATATGCTTTGAATTGATAAAATTTCCGTTGGGGTTGAAGTGGAATTTGTTGGTTATTAATTGATCTTAACCTGATCAATGACAAGCAAGCTAACTGTAGTCAGAAGAGTACAATATAATCTGGCAAAAAAACACTGCAACTATATTTATTCATACATTCATTCATGTTTTACAATTTTGTTTTTCACTGTTGTGGTTCACATCAGTGAATATAGAAATACTCCGTACTACCTACCCAAAAGATGGCTAGTTTAATGACCAGTTTTGAACAAACTTGATCTAACCATTCCAGTGCTTTATGGTCTTTGTCAATTGTTTTATTCCTTGTTTTTACAGCTGTCCCCCTTCATCCCTTTTTGCGCTTTTGCTCTTCACCCCCCACAGTGTGTCATTCTCAAAATATGAACCCAGTATCATTTTAGAGTCAAGGACGGCAGCAAAAACTGTTGACAGCAGTGTTTGAAGTAAATGAGAAAGCTGAGCCCTTACAGAGCTACTGAAAGGCGTCGAGAGAGCAAGATGGGCAAGAAGGACGATGGTGATGGGGCTGACCTTCTGATCAGGTGAGCGTGAGGAGGCCTGAGGACAGAATCCCCTCTCTGCTGCCCAGGCTGAAATTTTGTGCTTGAGAAGTGTTTAACTTTCTCAAATCCCAATTGCACTCAGTGGGGAGTGTCCTCTTTCCCTTTGCCCACAGGTTTAGTGACTGCCCTTACGCCTGGGCCTGGGGAGGGGGGTGGGGATCAATAGGATGGCAGCTTGCCTGTTTGACAGAGGTGAAGTTAAGCTAGGAGAGAGAGAATGGGGCGAGATAGTGAGGGCTATAGATATCTGAGTAGGAATTATCCATGACACCTGGGCTCTCAAGCTGCAACCTTTAAGCACATGATTTAGGATCACCTCTATTTGTGGGATAGCTGTAGCACATTCAGCACATTCAATCGCTGCCATTGTGCTCTGTTAGCTCTCACAGCTGAGAGACATTGTCAGTTATTTGTTTAGAAATGCTTTCATTGTTAAATCCTCCTACCTACATTGTCTCAGCCTAGCGAATTCAATTCTCTTTTGTACTTTCTTTAGTTTCACTAAGTTGTCAAGAAGATGTGGGGAAATCTCCTCTAAGTCATTCAGTCCATCCCTGTATTTTTCTGCACCACTGAATTGATACAAAAATGCTCTTTTTTTCCAAAGCGATAATATATCATTTCTAATAATCTCCCTTTGCTGTGAGAATGGTGTCAATAAACTGACATGTTAAGAACAAATGCAACAGCCTTTATCTCAGTAAAAATCCACAGCCTTGGCTTCAAACAAAGACAAAAACAAACCGTGCTTTCATGTTTTTCTTTCTTTATTTTTTTTTAAAGGGGGATAACCCTGGATGAGACTGAAAATGTTGGCTTTCAAAAGGTTGACATTTAGCTATTGTAGATATAATGATGGATACAAGAGATGGAGCATGTTAATGGAAAATGACGATGTCACGGTTCATCTTCCGAATTGAGGCACATTAATCCACAGTGTTATGGAAAATGCTGATAAAAAATAAATGCACTGCATATTTGTAACAAGTGGCATCAATTTCCCTTTTGACTGTCAGTGAATGAAGATTTCTCTGCAGATTGCATTATTTACTCTGCTCAGAAAATCACACAACTGTAAAATCCTTGCTAGCATGTTTCCTCGTGTTCTTGATTTCTGGGAGAGATCCCGACAAAGGCAATGTAAACGTGATTGGTTTAAAATGCCCCGTAGTGACAACTTAGCTTTCATCATACCTACATTAATTAAACTTGGCTTTAGCATAGACTTTGACACAGTCATTTCCTGGCCAATTGTGTATGCATGAGTGGTTCTGTCTTGGTCTGCTTTCTGATGATAGGCTTATGCCGTATGTTGGGGAAAATAGCTTGAAGTAATCTGAATCTTTGAGAAGCTTATAAAGAGAGAGTGCAGCAGCAGGGACCTATTGCAAGTTTGTAGATCCTCTGTGCCACCAGACTAGGTGTCTTAATGAAGTAAGGAGCATCAGATTGACTGGCATGTCAGATGCACTGATAAAATGAACGCTGATGAAGGCTGATCTAAAGGAGGAAATGCTTTTATCTATTCATCAAATGAAACATAAGAGCAATCATGAAGTAGGGCTGGGCCATATGGCCTAAAAATAAAATCTCAGATTTTTTTCCCACCACATCCAATTTATGATTTTAATCGGGTTTTTTTTTGTTCTTCTTAAAAACAAACTAGGACTACAAAAGACAAATTAATTATTCAAATACGTTTAGTTTTTATTTCAACAAGGGCTGTCAAAGTTAACGTGATAATGCATTAACGAAAATTATTTTTAATGCCACTTTCAATTTCTTTAAAACATTAACGCAATTGATCTTTCGGAGGTTGAAGCAGGCTCAGTATGAAAACTAGAAAACCTAAGGGATCCATTGGTACCAACCATGTCATACTAGCTTGTCAGGAAGGAGGCTAAATAACGCTCCAAACTTGCGCTAAATTTTGGCGAGAAATAACTGCCACGGCCATTTACAAAGGGGTCACTCGACCTCTGACCTCAAGATATGTGAATGAAAATGGGTTTTATGGGTACCCACAAGTCTCCCCTTTACAGACATGCCCACTTTATGATAATCACATGCAGTTTGGGGCAAGTCATAGTCAAGTCAGCACACTGACACACTGACAGCTGTTGTTTCCTGTTGGGCTGCAGTTTGCCATGTTATGATTTGAGCATATTTTTTTATGCTAAATGCAGTACCTGTGAGGGTTTCTGGACAATATTTGTCATAGTTTTGTGTTGTTAATTGATTTCCAACAATAAATATATATGTACATTTGCATAACCCTAACCCTCTCATGTTGATAAGAGAATTAAATACTTGACAAATCTCAGATACAGATACAAAATGTGCAATTATTTTGCGATTAATCATGGACAATCATGTGATTAATCACAATTAAATATTTTAATCGATTGACAGCCCTAATATTTAGCAATACAGTAAATGGCATTTGTTTGCATTTGCAAGGCAGAAACATGACCTAGAATGGGAACCTTACAGAGACGAGATGCAAAAAGCCTTTTGCTCGGACATCTCTCCATCCCATGTACTTGTTGAATAAAACATCTGTCTCATGCACAAGGTAATGGCAATGAGAGGGCTTGTGTTTGCAGAGATGAAGCTCCCTATCCTCCACTATGCCCGAGAGAGTTTAGCCTTGATGCATTTTACACCAGCCCCAAAACCTGCGTTGACAAGTTATCTGTGACCCGCGGTGAGAGCGGGAATGGCTGCGGTGAAAATCAATCTTCGCCTCTCCTCCCGCCTTGAATACCAGCAGAGCAAACAAACAGGCCTAAACAATACGATATATACCACATATCAATTACACTAAATGCCTCAGTATCTATACTTCACTGTCCCAGGCACACACCGGTTACAAGGCACACACGCTGCTGTAAGACGATAATGGCGCTGCATTGTTCCTCACCATCTGGAGGGCTGATAAGGCCCGCCTGTGCATAGTTGATAATGAGAACAGGCAGAGGAAAAGTGAGTGTTAAACATTTCCTTGGCCCATGAAAAAGGTTCCATTAAGTCCACTGACCCCAATTGAATATTAATGAGCTAATTAACGGATTTATTGTTATGCGCAATTTCTGGAGGGGCGATTTTTTTCAAGTGCTATTATTTTTTCTAATTATTTTCTGTACTTTTTATAATTGAATCTTTGTAGCTGCCAGCATCCTGTTTGTGCCTTGGCAACAAGAAAAAAGCAGTTGGCATCTGTTTTTCCTTCTTTTAGCTTGCTGTAACTACAACAAAAAACAAGAAAATGGTCTTTTGGATACCAGCGTATTTGTCACCAAGACTACTCCCCATTCCTCCAACACAAGTCCCAAAATATTATTCTTTAAATGCACCATCTTGCTTATCTGTTTTAGAAATATACAGGGCAAAGTGATGTTCAGGTGTTGGATTACAAAAGTGCAATTACTTGGTTTACTGCAGGCTGCATTGCATGGAGGACTTGACAAAGGTTTAAATGGGCAGTGACAGCTGGGCTTGATAGATAGCATAATCAGCTGATGTAGAGGATGCACTGAAGCAGTCCTCAGTGGACAGCTGGAGAGTACAGCCAGCTACTGAGAGAGATGGTAACCTTGGGAGGAATGACTACTGATACTTTGTTTAATGCATACATAAGGTATGGACTGCAGCTTCAGGGTAAAGTAGATATTGTGTGATTGTAATTAAAATTGTAGACCTATGCTGTATTATGTGAAACCACTGTCCTCATTCTATCCAAGATCAGTTTTATTCTATTTTCTAAACCCCACCATTTGCACACAAATTCACTCTTGAGAGGAGCGAGTGCCTACTACAGTATCAGCTCCTCTCTCTGGATGTGTACAGGAAATGATCACGTTGGGAGAGACCCCAGGGCAGACCCAGGATGTGCTGGAGGGACTACATCTCCCAGCTATCCTGGAAATACCCGGGGATCCCCCAGGTAGAGCAAGCTGTGCGGAAAAGGACATGTGAGATACCCTGGCTCCTGTTACCCTGATCCACATATTGTTTCCTCTCTTGTGAGGCTTAAAACAGGAGACTGGAATAGACCAGTTCCAAGGGTTAGATTTCCATCTGCATTTTTACAGCTTTACGGGGTTATATGATCAATTTGGACAGGCAACTGTTAGGGCTGTCACGGTGAAGGAATTTCCCTTGTGGTAATAATGATTGACTCAACTGCGTGATATGTGATATTATTGCCTTTTCTTTGCAAATTACTTCACTTATCCTGATTTTAATCCTGCTATAAAAATAAGCTTTATTGTTAGGCTATTAATTGGTATATTGTTTTTTGTGAATGATGTAGATGACAGTTTTAAAACTAATTAAATACTTGTTTTTTTGTCAAATGCAGAACACAGAAGGGCAATGAGGCGCAGCGTTTTATTTGCACCAGAGAGCTTTGGTTGCGTGTGGTTGCTATAATACAGGATATCCGCTGAAGTAAAAATGTTGGCACAAGGTAAAGAACTTGCCCTGGATGAAGTGAAGGCTGGAGCACATAGGGAGAGAGGATGGACCCGCCGGTCTATTCATTTTGCCACCATTGTTGTTTTTTTGTTTTTTGCTTTGTTTTTTTTTCCGTTGTTGTTCAGCATTTGTACATGTAGGATGTGATGGCTGTGGTATTTGTCCCGCCTCTCCTCCATTGTGATTGGATGGCTTGGTAAAAAATTGACAGTGACGAGCGCTGTGTTTTCCCCAAAGTTGAAAATTGTTCAACTCTTGGTGACCAGAAAATAAACAAACGTGCAGCACTCAGCGCAGAATAGATGCTCAGCGCCTCGTCACACTGCTGGCGTTTGTTGCATAGTGAAAAAACGAAGCGCTCCCATTGTAAAGAATTCAAAAAAGAAAAAATGTGAACATAGCGGTTGCAGCGGTTGCTTGCCATCCCCTGCGGTTGGCTTGTCAATGGCGCGTTATTGCTACAACTCTTGCAACTGTACAAATTTCAATCAGCCTACTAAGGCCAGGAAATTAGAGCGAGAGCTAAAAACAGCATTTCTGTTTGAAAGCGATGAATAAGAAGCAGCAGGGGCCGTCCTGATAACCTTTTTGATAACACTAATGTAATTATTATTACATTTTGCTGTCTGCATGTTTGCCTAATTCTGTTTATGGCTGAAATTCGATTCCAGCTTAATAAAACCATCAATTTCTTTTGGTTACTCCACCAATATAACTCAGAGTAATGAACTCATTTTGCTGTTGTATGGAAATTTTGTCTCATTACAATAATTTTGCCTGATTCACTCGGCAGCCGATATTAAGAGTAAGGCCCTACAGTCATAGACTGGGTTATTATGCTATACATCACAAAGTGCATTAGGCTCATAAAACCTGTCAACAATAAGGTTGGAAAGTTTGTGCGCATGGCCCAGCAGGTTAATATATTTCCTCCAAAGACTGACTAAAAGTGTCCAAGCTATATTGCTGCTGTGCAAAAAACAATTTTCTGCTAGTTGGGAATTCCAGATTCACTACCCATCCCCCCCTTTACACACGTTACTTGTCTTTAATCGACACAGATGTGTTTCCCATCATAGTTAGTGTGTCATAGTTTCTGTACAGAATATAGAGTTGATCTCTTTGTAAAGTTGAAATCTACTGTCAGAATCACTGGGCAATTAGGTAAACCTCATGAGAGAATACAGCCGCTCTGTAACTGGAGATTTTTTCATAAACATACAGAAAGTGAGTGAAATTAAATCAATTCCAGACACAGCAATGTTTTGTCTTCGTGTGGCTATGACTATGGTTCACTCAACTTCACAGAATAAGACTTTACAGCCTGCAGATGGATGCTATATTTGTTTCTGAAGTTGGTTTATTTGAATCCTTTTCCACACCAAACCTCATGTATGTTTTGGAACTAGGGCTGTCAATCGATTCAAATATTTAATCGTGATTCATCGCATGATTGTCCATAGTTAGTCGAAATTAATCGCACATTTTATATTCGTTCAAAATGTACCTTAAAGGGAAATTTGTCAAGTATTTAATACTCTTATAGAAATCAGAGTGGGCAAATATACTTGCTTTATGCATATATATGTATATTTATTATTGGAAATTAATTTGCAACACAAAACAATGACAAATATTGTCCAGAAACCCTCACAGGTCCTGCATTTAGCATAAAAAAATATGCTCAAATCATAACATGGCAAGCTCAAGCCCAACAGGAAACAACAGCTGTCAGTGTGTCAGTGTGCTGACTTGACTGACTAGCCCCAAACTGCTTGAGATTATCATAAAGTGGGCATGTCTGTAAAGGGGAGACTCGTGGGTACCCATAGAACCCATTTCCATTCACATATCTTGAGGTCAGAGGTCAACGGACCCCTTTTGAAAATGGCCATGCAAGTTTTTCCTTGCCAAAATTTAGTGTAAGTTTGGAGCGTTATTTAGCCTCCTTCCTGACAGGCTAGTATGACATGGTTGGTACCAATGAATTCCTCGGGTTTTTTAGTTTCATATGATACCAGTATCTTCAAAACATTAAAACTGAGCCCACTACAACTTAAAAATCGTAAGTTATGTTAATGCGTTAAAAAAATGAGTGTCGTTAAAACGAATTTGCGTTAACGCGTTATTATTGCGTTAACTTTGACAGCCCTATTTGGAACACATTTAGGATTTAATATTTCAGAATGCAATGTCATTCACTAATATTGTGGAGTCTCATAACTGCTAGAACCTATGCAGCCACAACTTTCCAATAGCAATTCATTATCATTTTAACTACATAATTTTAGTGGTGAAAGGAGCTCCTTATTACTCTTTATTACATGCGTAGGGAATATGCATTCCGTTTGCCGATATCTGACATCCCGTGATAGAAGCCATGATTGCCCTCGTGGCTGGCAACTGAGTTGTACTCACACTTATAAAGAACCAAAGTGGGGACAAAGATCAAACAACAACGCATGGTAATTGTTTTGCAAACTGCATGTCAGCGTGAAAAGTGTGGCGCTAAAAGAGCCTTCTTTGCACTGCGCTCTAAGGCGTCAAATGCAGCTCTGAAATAGCTTGATGCTTCTAGAAGAGGGTAATCTTTTGTAACAATCAATTACAATACATTTCCCCCTCTGTCTAGGCACTAATAGCTCCTGTCTGTGCACATGATGAGGCGTGTCTAGTAAATATACACTGTTTTCCTTTTAAATGTCTTATAATATGCATGGGGAACACAGAAACACACTATGATAGAGGGGTTGAGCATCAAAGCTGGAGAAGCAATTCAACCGAGTTCCTCAGTCAAAGAAATGAGAATGGAGCAGTTTGTGGCTTTCCTCCCATTAGCCAGATTGAATTACTGTGTTTTACTTTTAAGGGCCATCTGTTCTGGTTTAAGTCATATTTCTAAATCTGTCATGTTGTGTGTGTGTGTGTATGTGTGGAGAACGCTTCTTTGATGGGTGGGAACAGTTTTTTGCTGAAAATAAAAATGATGTGTAAAGGCTATTATGACATCTGTGACTTGAGTGGAAATGCTGTTGCAGTTTGCAGACTTGTCAAGGCAAAGGTCCATCTCACGCTGCCTGGCATCAGTATTGACAACTACATGCAGTCAACAAATTATCCTCGTGAAGGACGTTAATTACAAGACACTCATCACATTTAATGGACTTTAAGACGAAAGGTCTGCCCCCTTTTTCTTTCAGATTCAGACGGATACAGATACATAGATGCTGTATAAAGATAGAGAGAAAGAGACCGCAGTGTGGTAAGACAGATAAAAAGATGGAGTAATGAGTGATGTGGTTCACTCAAAGGCCGTAGTGTAAGAAGCCTCATATTGAATTGCAATATGAAAAGATTATTCAAATGCCAGACAGTATCAGACTTAACTGAGAGATCTGACATTGCTTTATAGTCAATTAAGTATTTTCTTAATTCCTAATTACTTCTTATGTTTAACCAGGCCTTTCAACGTTGTCAGCTTTGCATGTTAGCACACAATTGACAGATCTCTGAGCCCCTCCCCCAAACATTGATTGTCCATTTATAGCTTAGCAACTGTAACTAGGCAGAGCAGGCCTAGTGCTATGCTTTGGATTAGGGATGTCACAATACCAGAAATGTAGTAGTCGATACCAATGACAGTCCACGATTCTCAATGCCAATACGATACCACAGTAAAAAACAAAAGTAAAGCAATAAATCTCATGTACTTCAACACACACTTCTATATTACCATTGCATACTGTTTTTTGTAAGGAAGTTAAACAGGTCATAATTCCCTCTCTAATATCTATTTTATATTGCTGTGAAAACATCTCCTTCAAACAACTGGATTCAGTCAAGTTTATCGCTTTTAATTGTGGATTATTATTATTATTATTATTTACAAATGAGTACCCTCTTCTTAACCTTTTTCTGTCTAAAAGATATATAAATGACATTTAAAATTAAATGAAATGGCCATTTTGAAAGGCAAACTCGAAATGCAGAAAGAAAGGGCTGGCAGTAGCAGAGCAGCAGCAGAAACGCTGTCAGTGTGGACACCACACGCGTGAGAGACGCAGTAGTTCAGCGAGTTAGCCGTAACGCGCTGCGAATGGATGCTGACTTTTTGTCTGGGACATGCAGCTTTAGCCTCAGGCTTTAAGCACGATATCATGCATGTAGCCATCAAGTATATATTTTAGACACCTGCTACAAGATAAACATTTCAACATGAGTCCGCTTGAAACGTTAAAACATCAGCCAGAGACAGCGTTTTCAGCCAATTCATGGATCTAATGTTAGTGGTAGTTAGTGTTTTTACTTTGCTGAATGGAAACATTTGAGGGAACAATGTTGCTCTTTACATCAGATGCACTTTACTATATGCTGAGGGTATATGCTCATTTTAATTTAACTAGTACTCTCAGACATGCATTTCTGTCGTGTCATATTCGAGTTGAAACACTCGATACGATTCTATACAATTTAGGCCTGGAAGAGCCTCTGCTGTATGTCAGTGAATCCAATGCAAAGATGGAGGTGCATGGCTTTAAGGGACAAAACATTTTCCGCCAGCAGAAAGAGGCTCCAGAACAACCTCTTCGCAGCCCAGTAGGCCTTGCACTGTCACTGAGTCCCACGATTGAATTGAATGGTCCACAGATTACTCAATTATTTCTATATACCAGCCTTCCATGGCAGACTAAAGGCCTATTATTGGAGGGACTGAGACCATAGGAACTTATTACATGTGTGACCTTTTAAAGCCTTTCACCGTGATGGATCTCAGGTGAGAATTTACTGGAATCAATTTTTATCTGAAAGCTCGATGCTTGCTCACTGGCCCAGCCCTGTGTGAAACATTCACTTTATAAAAAAACAAAAAGATGGAAAGAGAGGGAGAGAGAGAGAGAGAGAGAGAGAGAGAGAGAGAGAGAGAGAGAGAGAGAGAGAGGAGGGGATGACATGTGGGTTCTTTTTGGGTTTCTTTGTCTCGATGTGAAACCACGTGAAGCTCTGACAGAAATGTGACAGATACCTGCAATGTCAAAAACCGGCGGGCTCGCACCCGTTCTAATTTGTCAGGTGAGACAGTGTTTTGGTAGCGTGGGAGGTGTGGTGCGCCTGTGTGTGCTTGTCTCCCTGTCTGTGCAGGTGTGATTGAAAGTGTATGTGCATAATGCATGTGCGTAGACACTCTGTGTGTCTCTCTGCCGGCTCTCTCTGCGCCTTCCTGTCAGCTCAGCTTGTCATTCAAGCATCAATAAAGAGAAACTTTTTCCTTTCTCTTTTACTCTGTTTAAAATTTGTCATGCTTTTCTCAAACAGGTGGAAATGGGCAGAAAGGGAGACAGAAAACTGCAGCAACATGTTTGACAGGAAACGCCGTGCATTGGAACAGAGAGATTTCACAACGTTAACAAGGAGGGCTTTTTTGGGTAGGTGTTAGGAGTGTTTGGAGGAACAGCGAGGAGGAAAGAAAGAGAGCAGGAGGAAGGAACATGAAGCTGAAGTTCGATTTTTGACTAGACCCTCAGTGTTGGACTCAAAAAACCAAACCCCACATTGATAGGAAATGATCCATTAATGATGATACAGTATCAATCACTTGAGATAAGCTGTGGGCAGTGGGTTACCTCTGGGTCTGAAAAGTGAAGCCAATGCAGAAGTGCCTTAAACTTGCATTGTTTCTCCTCTGGTTGCAAAAAGAAGTCTGATTGTATAGAAGTCTATGAGAAAATGAGCCTACTACTCACTTGATTTATTACCTCAGTAAACATTGTGAACATGAGTTTATGGTCTCAATCGCTAGTTTCAAGTCTTCTTCAATACAGCATGGTGTTCATTTAGTAAATTATGGTTCCATTTAGAGTCAAATAGACCATAAAGCAGGGGATGCTTTAAGGCGTGGCTACCTTGTGATTGACAGGTCACTACCACTGCATTGTCTGGTCTGAGAGTTGTCCATGTTTTGGTCTTACAACTTTAACCCTTTCACAGTGTGTTTTCAGTTCATGAAAGTTAATTATAACCTTTTTGGTCGCCTATGACTTATTCAGCATTTGGTTATCATTAGCTCCACCCTCTCGTGTCACTTCTGTCAGGTTGCCACCTGTTCTTTACACAAAAAAATGAGGAAAATTGAAATTTCAGTTTGACTTTAAATTGGAATGCCTCTTTAAGAAAAACTTCCAGCGTCAATCATTTGTTAAAATTTGATTAAAATCTTTGGAGCCCTAAAATATCATTGCATATGTATCATGTTTTTAACAGCCCTGACCATGCTCATGTGAAATTGAGAAAATCAGATGAATGAAGCACAAATTGTACTTATTTAAATTATTAGTTTTCATGACAGGAACAAATAAATTGGCCTAAATTCTGAGTAATTATACACCACAGAAAATAAAACGGAAAGCTGCGAGGACAAAAGCACCAAGTATTTGCATTGAAAACTGTATTCTAATTTACCAAAAATATATATATAACAGATACAGTATATACTGATGAATAAAAGGAAGGCCTGAACTTCCACACCTGCACTGAATTTGATTGAGCCGAGAGTCGGGTCACTTTCCGTTCAATCCAATTAACCCAGGAAGTGGACATTCAAACCATAAGAAAATCCCCATCAAATGGTTATTTAATATTCAATCTATAAAGGCATTATTGAGACAGAGTAGCGCTCTTATCTGCCAGTAAATGAATTACAGTTTCAATTTGCATGTTGAGTGAATTGAACTGAAAGTGCCTCAGACCCAGAGCGTCCACCAGAGCTGCTGGTGTGCCTGCTGATAACCAGGCTGCCAATTCAGGATTTGGCAAAAGCTAGATTTACACTTGTGAAAAAATAAGGTCCAATTTTTTGGGATTGGCTTCTAGGTGTGAAGATCTGTAAGCCTATGGCACGAGAGACAGACTCATGTTGGAAAATAGTCTTACAGTTTGCATCAATTCAGTTTCAATGCTGGATTTTTCAAGTTTGTGTATGGAAACAACGAAGGACTGTAAAGTTTTGAATCCTAAAAGTAACTTGTCATGTGCTTGTCATGTATGCCAGTGCTGTCTTTTTTACTTTTGTTATTTCTTTTTACCCCCAACCCCCTTCCCTCAAGAGGCTTTGCCTTTTGCCAGGCCACCATTGTAAATAAGAATTTGCTCTTAATTGACTTGCCTGGTTAAATAAAGGTTAAATAAATTTTTTTAAAAAGTAACCGAACACCTTATTGTAAAATTTAATTACTGCAAAATACATTATTTTGGAATTTAAATAATGTATTCCATTGAAATATTTTACTTTGAAAATCATCTAAATTCACATAGTTTGAGATCGCTTTTCCATTAGGAAAAAAAATGAAAACTTGGATTTTATTTCATGTAATTATTAAATTGTTCACAGCCTCAGATAGATAATTCAATTTCCAAGATGCTCAAATTCCTCTGTAATGTCATATGCAATCACTTTCGAATCCAAAAAATCAAGTCAAAAATCAAGTTACTCAAAATCGATTGCCGACATTTAGAAAATTCAAGATAAAAAAAAAAACATCCTATCAGGTTACGCTCTGTCAGTCACATGATCCAAGAAAGAGAAGACGCTTGAATTTTCTGAATTATTTGTGAATCCGGGAAAATAGAAAAGAAAAAGAAATCTCTAAAAAGACAGACATTTTCAAAACTTGAATTGACCTCCTGGACATTTTCAGAGAGGGGAATTCAATCCATGTCAAATCAGACAGATGGTTTTAAAAAATGAAATTATTATTACAGCTCTTTCTCTGCTTCCATACATGTGTTTTAATTTCCAAACATGCATTTTGAGCAGCACATGTGCTGAAGGCTGCACTCACATGTGTGCCAGCAGCTGAACTTTCCTCACTGTGGAGCGGCACAGACCTCGTCTTTCCACTGCTGCTTCGACAGATGTGATCAGACTTAGAAAAAACCCCTGCAGTACCAGGTTTGTTTGCTACTTGAACGCAGCGTGTCTCTAATATTGAGTCGTGGTTGGAGAGTCAGACCTGACCTGTGAAGCGTGAACTCAGTCCCTCACGCAACCAGCCTCCACAATTCAAACAAACAACCTGAGTTTGGATACGGAGAGGAGGAAGCAGAGGAAAGGAAGGAGAAAGAGCAAGAAAATTAGGCAGTGATGTATCTGACTGAAGCCTTGAGAGAGTGAAAGAGAAAAGAGTGAGATAATTAGTGTGTTTGTGTGAGAAAGAGAAAAAATAGAGGAAAAGAGAGAAGCATAGAGAAAGAGACGTGGAGGTACTGTGAGAGAAGATAAAGAGAGAAAGTGAGGCTGGAATACAAAGAGGCTCTCTGTGTGTGTGTGTGTGTGTGTGTGTGTGTGTGTGTACACCAGGTGTGTATCTGCCGTCCCCAAGGTCCTTCTAGCTGTCTTCTCCCATTGATTAGTTCATATTGATCTGGCCTGGCACACACACTCTGACACACACACTTACACACACACACACACACACACACACACACACACACACACACACACGTAGCATGGTTGACTTGATTTAGCCAGGCTTTGACACAGGGGACACAAGGGTACATTGTTAACACACATGCAAGCATGAACACACACCCACACACACGTTATCCTCCCATCATTTTGCCTCTTAAAATGACAACCATCTTCTCTCTGACACACACACACACACACACACACACACACTCACACACTTGTCAAACACTCTGGCTATTTTCTTCATGTGTGCATTGGCTGTCTGGCAAACAGGCGGGAGAAACAACGAGAACATATGAGACGGACTGTCAGTAGAAAACTCACTGTCTTCTACAAACCTGATAAATAAATCTCATCTGTTTCTCTGGAAATTGAGGAAATTGTCAGATTTTCCACCGACTACCACATGTAACAGTGTATTTTTTAGATGATAAAGAGATCAGTTTAGCTTGGATAAAGCTAAACTTATGTTTAAAGCAGCTGTAATCAATATCTTTATATTAACAATGGATCACATGACTACGTGTATGTGAACCTTCCGTCGGCTCTATTGTGCTTTAAATGCAGCACCAGCTCCTTGTTGCCCGCAACTTCACTGTTTTGATTCACTCTCACGGCTCTCATAGTGTTGCTTTCTACAGGAAGGCGTTTTCAGGGATAAATCTTGAAAACCCCACTGCGCGCTACCTGCACAGGTGAATCAGCCCGGTTGCACAAAAAGGCTTGCGAATGACTCGATAATGTGCAAGGCAAAAGCATGTAATAAGAAAGCTGTTCTTGCTTTTGGCGGGTCATTTGCACGCCACGTAGTCTTTACTGACGGCAATGTAAATACATCCATGTGAATATGCCACGCTCAGAGCTGGTGATGTAGAATAAAAAGTGAGAAAGACCACTTGTGGCGGGTGGAGAGGTGGATATGTCCAACAAACACAGGACTTTGACCGGTGTTTTGTTTTTTAAGTTATGTTACTGATGTTTGTCTTGTGGTGACATTTGTGACGTGTTTTCCATACTGATGTTATGTTGTTTCCGTATGTATTTTACTTAGTTTACGTACTTATTTTAAGCCCAACCATGAGATTTTCCCTAAACCTAAGCGAGTGGTTTTGTTGCCCCCTGCTGGTACTGCACTTTCATACGCATGTGTAATATTCACGCCTCGGCAAGGCAAAACGCAACACTGACACGCTGTCCTCTGGCGGACAGGCCAGTCTATTACACGCTTTGGCATGATACCGGGTTGGGTGAACTTAGTGAAGCATTTAGCAGATAAAACTCCAGATATTTCTCTGATATTTCCCTCAAGAGTTTGTGGAGATCAAAAAACAGGACTGCTCCCTATCTGCTGAATGAGTAAATAGACAACTGCTTGCTAATTATCATGTGTTTGCAGCTTGTTTCCACATCCCCCCAAGATGTCAAAAGATCAGTTATTACATCTTTAATTTAATTGGTCAGCCTTTTTCACGAAGAGCTTTTGTATCGCATGATGTTCTAAAGCTGCTGTTTCCAAAACTTTTGGGTCACAAAACATTAGTTGTCAATTACAGACAGCTGCAGCAACAGTGGCCTACTGTAAAGGCAGCAGCCAAAAGTAGCTGGGTTGTGACTAGAGGGTCAATGGCGCAAATCCCCAGACCGACTGGGGAAATGCATGTGATGTGAATGAGTCTCCCGTCCTTTACGTAAAAAAAAAAGTGAAGTCAAGGTGCCCTTGAGCAAGACGCCTCACCTCCAACTGCTCCTGAGCTGCTCAGTGGCAGCTGCAGAAGACTGTGTTTGTTCGGGGCAGCTCCCAGTGTGACAGAGCTTGTGTGAAGGTGAAGTGGGGCGAGGCTGATGAAGAGTACGTATGCTTCCTCTGTCTTTACAGTGATGAGAGGGGAGAGGAAATAATGTGGAAAAACATCTTTCAAACAACCTGGACACACTGTCTGCTCATCAACAGCCCTCTAATGAGGAGGATTTACTTGTCGTGACCAGAATGATGAATGATGGGACCATGGTGGCAGGCGCCCTGACACATATCAATATGTATACGCCACATTTATATACACCACACACAGATACAGTCTCACATCGTCCCTCATCCAGGCTCTGTGCTAGACTTCCTTTTTTCCCTCTTTGTCTCTGAATCAGGAGAAACGTCACTGTCTGTCTCTGCCTTTAGTCTTTTGTGTGCATGCAGACACACACATACACACACACACACACAAATACAATGCATGCACAGACACACCTGCACCCACACACACACACACAGCCTGCCTTCTGCTGCTGTGATGGCTCCGAGCTGTCAAAACATCCCTGCTTTCTCTGCCTCTCTCTCACCAAAGCAGCCTGACTGAGCTTGTCTATGCAGGTTCACAGAGACGGCTGTCTATCCACCCTCACTCTCTCTTTTTCCCTCCTTTCTTCTCCTACATTGTGTATCTTAGCATCTTGATTTTGCTTTCTCTATCTTTCTCACACGTCTTTCTGTCTTTTGCCTACACGGGGATCTGCATATATTCAAAAAAATACTTTAGTTTCATTCAAGACGTGTGAAGGAAATACATAACGTATAGCTGTTTATAATAGTTTATACTGGCTGTTAACCTATCCAGAAGACTCCCGTTTGTCATTGCCCTCTCCCGTATTTCTCCTGATTCATTTACAATGTTCCCACCTTTTTTTTTACATTTCTCAATCTGATTCTGGCACTGAACAGCATGTATAAGCCCTACTGTTTCCACCTGGGCAACACTGGAGCTACACCAAATGTCGTTTCCCAGCGGAGTAGCTTGGAACTTGAAGAGAGCTGCTCGCGAATCGCGACACAACGCAGTTTGAGCTGCGCTCGCCGCACATCACGGCGTACAGCACCCAAAGTTTGGGCATTGCTCGACGCAGCAAAAAGCCGTTGTGGCGTGGCGCAAGCCATTGGAAATAACGGGTTTCGGAGCGCAGTGGTGCCGTTGTTGCATTGAGTCTCAAAGGGCCTTCAGTGGGTGAGAGATGGAGAGAAAAATTTAAAGAAATACTCAAGCTGGAGCAAAAAATTAGTGAATGAATAAAAACTAAAAAATTAGTAAAAATGAATCCCACATTTTTTATCTGTTAAAAATGTACCTTAAAGGGACTATCAACATGAGAGTGGGCAAATATGCTGCTTTATGCAAATGTATGTATATACAATACTGGAAATCAATTAACAACACAAAACAATGACAAATAATATCCAGAAACCCTCACAGGTACTGCATTTAGCATAAGAAATATGCTCAAATCATAACATGGTAAGCTGCAGCCCAACAGGCAACAACAGCTGTCAGTGTGTCAGTGTGCTGACTTGACTATGACTTGCACCAAAACTGCATGTGATTATCATAAAGTGGGCATGTCTGTAAAAGGGAGAGTCGTGGGTACCCAGAGAACCCATTTTCATTCACATATCTTGAGGTCAGAGGTCGAGGGACCCCTTTGAAAATGGCCATGACAATTTTTCCTTGGAAAAATTTGGCGTAAGTTTGTAGCGTTATTTAGCCTCCTTTGCGACACGTAATTATGACATGGTTGGTACCAATGGATCCCTGAGGTTTTATAGTTTCATATGATACCAATATCTTCACTTTAGCTTTAAAACTGAGCCCACTACAGCCTAAAAATTGCAAGTTGCGTTAATGTGTTAACGAAATTGGCGTTACAACAAATTTGTGTTAATGCTTTATTATCGCATTAACTTTGACATCCTTTTATAGCACAAATGTAGTTTCTAACATATCCACGTCCATTAGTCTACAGCTAGTGTAAACTGGTCAAATCACCCCACAAGGACAAATTATATTAACAGTTCAAGAGTGAAAACATTGCAATTTTTTGTTTAAAACATGGCTTTGTGATAAAATATGTTCCTGTCTTCTCCCTCTCTACTGCTCTCTCTCTCTCTCTCTCTCTCTCTATTTTCACACAAACACACACACACGCACACACATACACGGAGAGCAGTGTGTTTGGCCTGCAGGGTGTGCACAGCGGGGAGGAATCAACCGTATGGCAGACATGAGGACGGAGCCAAATCTGGCTCGTACACATGGTGTGTGGCCGTGCTGCCCTGTGTGTCTGCGCACGTGTGTGTGTGTGTGTGTGTCGCTTCAGGCTGCCTGCACTTAAATATATATCAGGGGCAGTGGTTGCCTAAAGGTGTGCGGTTTTCACTGGAAGGCTACCAAACGGATGAATGAAAACCACTCTCCATTCCCTCACCAGCTACTGTCAGCGTGCCCCTGAGCAAGGCACTTAAGCTGCTACTGCTTCAGCACAGCATAAGAGCCTCAATGTGAATGCAGGGAGCGTTAAAACATGTGAAGCAGAGCAATATTAAGTAGGAGGACTTATTCTCATGTAACTCATAACATTTTCTTGGGTTATAGCTATCATGTCTATGTGTTAATGACAACATTTTAAAGTAAATGATGATCTGGAATCAAAGAAACAAGAGCAGTCAGATGATCAGACAGGTTGTTAACAAGCCAATAGATGTTCTACACCACTTTAATCAGAGGTAAAACTTTAACTGAGCAAACCTGAAATGGAGGTAATAATCCCTTATTGCACAGGAAAAGTGTGCTAAACAACTAGTACAAGTACAGCGTGTCAAAGTCTGAACCAGGAAGTCAATCTGATCATCAGTCTGACTCTGATGGATGTTTACGTTGGGTAGTTTAGATAGAAATTTTACTTTTTTTTCTCTTGGGGGTTTGTTTTAAATATGGATGATGTATAAAGCCCAAGTTATAATAATAGACTGGAAATATTCTTTAAAATCTGACTTAATTAATGTTACGAGTTAATGAAAGTTTGTTTGTTTTGTTTTTTTGTTATCTTCACCAACTGTCTATTCTTATTATGGTCCAAATGTCAGGATTGTGGATATTATGTACAGTATATACAGCGTATTTGCATACAACAGTTCATATATCTTTGAAAAGTTATTCCTCATTTTTTGTGCGTTTTCCTACGAATGTCCAGCAACACGTGTCAATTTCCGCTAGTTAAATCCAGTCTTTTCAAAATAAACTTCACAGGAAACAACTTGGTTACGTTTAGGCGACAAAACTACTTGGTTAGATTTAGGAAAAGATCGTGGTTTGGGTTCAAATAAATACGGAAGTGGTGTATCTTAAGTACAGAAGTTACATGACAAATAAATCAACGTTGACTTCTGGTTTCACACTGGTACAAACACTGGTCTCCTGGGCAAAAGTCTGGTGTTTTTTGACCCACCCATCCACCCCGACCTTGGCGTTCGTCGCTCTTTATACTTCCTGATTCATGGTTTTGTGGATTTCATACGAATTGATTTCGTGGGATATATATACGAATTACAGTGCATAACTTTTCATTTTAGGTGTAGCTACGAACGATGTATGAGAACAGCCTAATGTGCATAATAAAAGCTTAAAAGAAGTAGTGAAAGTAGTAGCATTAGTCTGCATGCAATCATGTAAAGGCTGACTTTACAATCTATGCACTGCTTATGTTACAATTCCATGTATTGTGTATGTGACAGGCGTGTACATGTGTGTAATGTCGAAACATCTCCCGAGCCAGTAAGCCCAGGAGAAGCATGTGTTTCTGTGTGCGTGTCCATATCCGTGTCATTGCATGCTGCCTGCATGAAAACATGCATGTCATTTAATTGTACGTGCACATGTTGTGTACTGCGTGCGCTGCCGGCATGTGAACACACATTGAGCGCATGTGTGCGAGAGCGTCTTGGCTCGTGGTGGTTTTTGTCAGTGCATGAAAATCATTTATTCATGTTTCATTCTGTGTGTTGGATACAGAGCCATTTGTGTCTTGCATGCACGCTCTAATGGATACTCTTTGCTTACATGTGTAGCTAAAGGTTAGGCTATCATGTCAGTGTCTTTGAAAGCTGAATTGTCTGTTTATGTTCTCCTTACTCAACCTCTCCGACCCTCTTACTTCCTTGCCACATCTCCTCTCTCCGACTCCCCTAAATATCTTCATCTTTTTTCCCTCTCATGACTCTTATGTGTGGAGGTTAACCATTCATGCGGCGTTTCTCACTCTGTGTGAGTGTGTGTGTCTGTGTGTGTGGGCGGGTTTTTAAAAATGCATATATTCTATAAGAGGGAGGAGGAAACAGAGCGTGGTGAAAAGAAAAATACAGCCTCTGTGTGTGTGTTGTGTCAGTTGGGTTGACATCTGATCTTGCTGAGTATGGTAAAGAAGAAAGTGCTGAAAGTACTCTGTGTGTGTGCGTGTGTGTGTGTGTGTGTGTGTGTGTGTGTGTGGGGAGAGGGGGGGTCCTGTGTGTGTGTGTTTTGTGGCCTGTATGTGTCCTCGTTTCTGGGTGGGTGGTAAGAGAAGGGAGTAAGGGAACAGGGTGTGTGTGAGTGCACTTAGTTTAAGTGTCAGCATGGCTTAGTGTGTGTAGTAGTCTGTGTGTGTGTGTGTGTGTGTGTGTGTGTGTGTGTGTGTGTGTGTGTGTGTGTGTGTGTGTGTGTGTGAGACGAACGGGGAGAAAAGAGTCGGAGTGAAACCGAGGCTGAGAGATGGATGGCAGGGAGGGTGATGAGGGAGGGAAGCAGCCGAAGAGGAATGAAGGAGGGGAAACGAGGAGAACAATTTGAGTGATTGGGAAGAAAAAGAAAAGATGGAAAGAAGTCAGATGAAGCGAACGCCTGCATTTTTCTTCTTCTCTTTCTTTCTTATTCCAATTTATGTTTCTCCACTACGGCATAAATGTTATATGTTATTAATGAATGTTGAATAAAAACTCTTTTCTGCCCTCTCTCTTTGTCAAAAAATCTGTCTCTCTAGAGCTTTTTCTGACAAATAGACCAGTTTGATCACACATTCACATTCGCACACTACACGTGACCGCCTGCTTCTCTAGACGTTACATCCACGAGCAGCAAAAAGTCCTCTACCTCTTTCTTCATTCTCGGTGTCCTTGCGTGTATTTTATGTTTCATGCTTTGTGTCCTTGGTGTGCTGTTACATCAATAGGGAAGTGTCTCCCTGAAGAAAATCTATCAATATTTCATTCCATAACTGCTGAAAATGCAAGATCGACAAGCGAGAAAGAGGCGAAGGGGAGAGGAGCTCGGCTGTAACAAGAGAGTCGTAGCGACTGAATACAGATCCGAAAGCAGAGAGTCTGGAGACGGAGCAGGTGTAGCAAAAACTGACTTTACTTTGTGAAAGGGCAAGTTTACAGGCGTCAGATTCAGAGGGGTAGTGCAGGTAAAGCCTCGGTTACACTCCCAAATGGACGCCTACGCTACCACTTGTAGTCATAAAAAAATTGGCGGTACCCGGACGTCCGCACAGAGCCTACACATACACCCTCTGATGACGAAATTTACGTCACATGGACCCTATTGGACCCAGGTACAGGCAGGGCTCTAGTTCTAGTTTTGGTTCCCGCTGGAACAGTCCAGGAACTAATGGGCTGGAGTTTGTAGTGCTGGACTTTGCCAACTGGTCAAACTGCTAAAGTATTCATTCAGAGTGTAAGAAAGCACTGGTTGTTGCTATTATCAATATTAAGACTGGATGGGAATTCCTTGTAAAATATTGACATTTTAACAATGTTTTGTACCTGATAACCAGACTAGATTAAAAAAAGAGTAAGGTTAAAAGAGTAAACTAACAAGTCTTAGTGCAAGCAAGTTTATTTATTTTTTTCTATTTTTTTCTCTGTACTAAAGCAGAATATAACCAGACAAAACACTCAGCAGACAGCATCGTGACTTCTTGGCATTCGAAACTCTCTCTCTACCTCTGCATGTCTCCTTTCCGTCATCCAGTAAAACATCAGACAGTCGCACGACAGCGAATTACAAAGAGCATCTCATTGTGTCTCAAACAAAGCAATCCGTCATTAGTCTAATTTGCCTAATCCCAGCACAGTCCCTCAGATGTGGTGGGACACAAAAGGGACTTCTGCTTCTTTGGGGTCGGCCAATAGATGACCTGGTGATGAGAAAATGCTAAGTGCCTCAATACGCTTCAAATGAAGTGCTTGTCAGATTGTTTAATAGTATCTGAAACTTGCTCCTCACACTTTTTTATGAGGACTGGCTGCACCAATATATCAATCTTAAGTAAAGCTGACAATCCAACAAGCATTCCCACTTCATACAGCGATTGGTCAGGCGTGTGGAGCAAGCAAAGCAGGTTTTGAACTTTAAGACTGCCAAAAAAATGTGTGCCCTTATCACCATTTGTACGATTAATCAAGTTTTGCCCCTCTCGCTTTTTGTTCTACCTTCAAGTTTGGCCTTTCGGAACAGGAATAAACACTTTTGCCTTTAGATGTGGTCAGACAACACGTCTTATGATCTAGTTTCACTAGATTTTCATCTGGATTTCACCCATTGAAATAGGGCTGGAAGATATGGCCAAAATGTTACCACAATATGTTTTTTATATTGATCAATCACAATATATATTTATTATTATTATTATTAATAATAATAATAATAATAATGCCAAATAAAAATGACAGTTTTAAGAGTATTCTCCTTAGGAAATAACCCTAAAGAAACCAGAAGGTTAATAAAATTATTATAATAGGGATGCACCGATCCAACTTTTTCAGCCCTGATAGCGACAGCGATACCTGGGCTTTGGGTTTCGTCTGATGCCGAGTACTGATCCGATACCAGTGTTTAATTAATAAGCTGTATGCCTCACTGTGTGGAAGAGACTGGGATCATTCTTTTATGTGTAAGGCAACATCGGGCTTGACTTAAACATTGCTTTCTTAACTTTGTAAAACAAAATGTAACAAATAAATAGATAAATAAATTTACTGAATTTATATTTATTATTAAAATAATAAATCGTGCACCAGCAACTTGGTAAAAAATCTTCAAAATTATCAGGAAATACAATTCAAGTGTAAACCTTTTTACAGAGATACCACGTGATACCAAAGTCATTTTACTATTGGCTAACAAGCCTTGTTAGAAGTGGGAATCGAACCTCAGATATCCTCCACAGAGATAAACAAAAACATTTATTTTGGACCCGTCAAAATTTTTTATATAAATTAATTCACAATCATAATATTTTTTTTTAGGAAAAACCTTACTTTTTTTGGGCACCTTTCTAAAGTCTCAGGATGTATTATTTTCTTAGAAATATACGTTTGCATAAAAATGTTATCAATAAGACCTTTAACGCATTTATTTATTTATACAGGGGCTGATGGGGGAACGAGGAGCAACTGGGTCAGGTGAGGCTGATATGGAAACCATAAGGAGACAACTGACGGGCCGAATGGTCTTGAACAATGACCGATGACGACGAGATTTTAGTATGCAGGATAACAAGAATTAAACAGTGGTGTTAGAGAAAGACGAAGGAGAGGATGAACCAACTGTCCGTCCCACCTACACATGTATCTTGTTGGGCTCAGATTATCTATTAATCAGATAACACAGGTCAGTTGTGCTTGGCTGAGTTACAATGGAAGCCATTGTTAAATACGATATACGTTAAAGGGACTATTTGTAACTTTCAGAAATGCTTGTTAACAGCGACACCTGTGGCCGTTAAGTCAACGAAAGTCAGCGTCGGGCTCGCTTTTGTGCTCGCTCTAGATAGACATGAACGAGCATTGCTCAAAACAGTGAGGCGACACACGTCAGCTCAAACCACAATATCACTTTATATTTCACCTGCTTGGCAGTAATGTTAGCTGACCAGACGAAGGTCTCTCCATGAATCAATGCTGATCCTAGTGTCAGCCTCCGGGGCTGAAGCAAGGAAGAGAAACGTTATTGTCTTCCGACTGCGCCCGCAGGGAGACACCGGCACCCGGTCAGACACGATAACGTTTCTCGCTGCGGAGCCCCGTCACTTCACAAGACACGGGAAACCTCTGTTGGTCTGGAGGAGCTGCAGCATTTATTTATGCACAAACGTCCACTGTACATTCACTAGATATTCTCAGAGCTAAACTAACTCTTCTGCAGTGTGTAGTGTGCGCGCATGAACGTGAGGTGGAGCGAGAATGCGCGCGTTGTGTGAGTGAAGGCAAGCAGGCAGAGGAGCAGTCTGAACAGCGTAGCCACACGCGAGCGCGCAAGGGATCCCGACCCGGTAGATTTATACGTGTAAAAAGTTACAAACAGTCCCTTCAAATACGGTAAAATGGTAAAAAAAGATTAAAAAAACAAAACAAAGGTAAAAGATCATGAAAGACATAGAGAACAGAGATCTCTGTGTTAGAGAGGTGAAAGTTAATGTTAATACATCTACTGAATCATCCCATAATCTGTGTTACTATGGCGCTGACACAGGACTTCAATTAAAACTCACTGGCCACACACACACACACACACACACACACACACACACACACACACACACACACACACACGGCCATAGCGCAGACAGGCCTATTGATTTTTGTGGTAACACTGTCCTGTCACCACATACAGTGCGAGTCTACCTCTGTGACCTCCCCTCCCTCCCCTCCCTCACCCACCTCTCCTTGTCTCCTCCCCTCCCACACATGTGTAAATGTGACACTTGACACTACTCACCTCCCCCTCACCTCTCTGCCACCTCCCCCCCTTTTTCTTTACCATCTCTCATTACGATCTCTACTCCCCTTTCTCCTGCTGCTTATATCCTCTTGCTCATTATCTCATTCCACTCCTCCTCTCTCTCCCACGTTTTTTCCTCACCCTCCTCCCTCCTCCCTTCCTTCCCTCCATCCCTGCACCCTTTTTCCTTTTTTCTCCTAAAAGGATTATTGTCAGGATGAGAGAGACAGAGATTGGAGACATGGAGGTGGGGAGGGAGGGTGCAGTGCTGTGCAGGCACACATATAAAAACACACACAACATACATACGCAGATAAAAAAGGACAAATAAGAGAATGTCTCACCAATCCCCCAGAGAGCGAGGAAGAGGAAGAGACAGAGATTTCCCGCTGTGTTCAGAAGCTTTGGCAATACGGCTCCACAGTCATGCCAATACATGAACAGAAAAGAACAAGAGAGAGAGAGAGGAAAATACAGATATGAAGAGATACAAAGGGAGAGAAAATAGGAAAAAGCTAAAAAACATTCCTTAAAGGTTGATTACAACCCCTAGGTTATTGTGGATTATGTCTTACTATATTATAAGATCATCAGTTAATGGTATTTCAACGATGAAAGTATTGTCAAAGAGTACACATTATGCATAATGTATGTTTCAGTACATGTAACCATGCAGACAGATTAGAGAAAGAGCCTGAAATTAGTGATTACATGTTTTCAAGCCAACTAGTTTATCCTTTAGCAGTATGATTTGAATATAAACTCAACTAACTGTCTTTGAATAAATTACATTTGTATACTCAGGAACGGGCCTGGAGTTTCATCATTTTAGGGGCAAGGCCACTTGGCCTTTGGTGTTGGCAATTTTTTTTGACGGCACAAATGCTAAATGCTGGGTCAGCAAGGCCATCGAATAAAACAATGATTTTAAGTCCACGGAAATAATGAATTTAACTTGATGGTTATGGTTGATTTTATTTTTAATACATATAACTATCAGACACTAAATTAAAAAAAAACAAAAAAAAATGTTTATTTCACAAAAAAAAATGTATTGGTATTTACCAGGGCTGTCAAACGATTCAAAAATTTGATCGCAATTAATCACATGATTGTCCATGATTAATCATGATTCATAACAAATTATTCACAAATGTTCTATCTGTTCAAAATGTACCTTAAAGGGAGATTTGTCAAGTATTTAATACTCTTATCAACATGGGAGTGGGAAAATATGCTTCTTTTATGCAAATGTATGTATATATTTATTATGAAATCAATTAAGAACACAAAACAATGACAAATATTATCCAGAAACCCTCACAGGTACTGCATTTAGCATAAAAAATATGCTCAAATCATAACAAACTGCAGCCCAACTGGCAACAACAGCTGTCAGTGTGTCAGTGTGCTGACTTGACTATGACTTGCCCCAAACTGCATGTGATTATCATAAAGTGGACATATCTGTAAAAGGGAGACTCGTGGGTACCCATAGAACCCATTTTCATTCACATATCTGGAGGTCAAAGGTCAAGGGACCCCTTTGAAAATCATCATGACAGTTTTTCCTTGCCAAAGTTTAGTGCAGTTTTGTAGCGTTATTTAACCTTTTTCGCGACAAGCTACTATGACATAGTTGGTATCAATGGATTCTTTAGGTTCTATAGTTTCATATGATGCCAGTTTCTTCACTCTAGGTTTAAGAATGAGTACTACAACCCACTACAACCTACAAATTGCAAATTATGTTAATGCGTTAAAGAAATTAGTGGTGTTAAGATGAATTTGCATTAACGTGTTATTATCGCATTAACTTTGACAGCACTAGTTCTATCGAATTCAACTTTTAAGCCAACATGGACGAGAAGCCGTAAAAGTGCTCAGGAGAATGGAAAGTTTGAACATCTACAGCTCCATGACAACTCCATCTGCTGATGAAAGATTCGGTTGAAAGCTCTGGAACAAGTGAGTAAGTGAACTTTTTCTCAACTGCTGTTTCCATGGTCAAGAATGAAAGAACTGTCAAACAAAACTTTGTATTTGATTAAATGATCTGTCTGTCTGACTGTAAATGTTTTTCGTTCTTGTCAATTCTCACTTGGAAAGAAGAATTGTTCTCAGTGAGAATTAACTGATTTAATAAAGCAACTGAGTCAAAACAGAAATAATTCCTTTGCAGGACGTGCAGGTTTGAAAGATCATATCCTCATCTAACCTCCTTGTGTGCACTATAACACCACATCTCTCCATGGAAATATTGTTTGTCATAAACCGTTGTGTCAATCAAGTCACTGAACAGCGAGTCAAAGGGGGCGAGAACAGAGAAATGTGAGTGGGTGGAGGCAAGATTGTAAATGTTGATGCGTTGCACATGTAGAGATCTAAGGTTGAATGCAGAAATCTGAAGGTGTGAGAGGTAGCTGAAGAAATGTGGCAACAACACAGACACACACTGTCTTTACATACCACATAGTATCGACCACCCATTCAGAAAACACACATTCACACACACTTCTGTCTCTCTGTGACAATGCAATTCATATTTAAAGATTTAAACTCTTTTAACTGAACACAGCATAGAACAGACGATCACAATGTGCACACACACACACACACACACACACTCAAACAAAGGCAGTCTGTATTTATTAAAAGAAACATTATAATATCTTTGCGTTAATATTTGCACTGGTTAAACTTTACGTAATGCAACCCTGGCGCTTTTCCACTGTTGGTCAGTGCTGCTTGAGTCACTCTGGCTATATGCTTAAAATAAACCATGTGGATAAAAAGACATTTACCGGTGCTCTTAAATAATGTTGAAATGAAGAAATAGGCCACATCTTGTCATTGGGTTTACATTTGTGTGGATGAGTGATGTGGATAAATGACTCAACAGAAAAGGTCTTTGCATGGCAGAAGTGCAGTAAAAGTCAATTGAGAGGCTTGCTGAGTTGTAACTGAGGATTTGTCTGTATTTCCAGCTCTGGGAGCAAAATACTCTGGCTTTTTCAGCCATTAATATCTATGCATATTCAGATGTGTCTACACATTTACAAATCTTAATACACTTAGATTGAGATACAGTTACACATCTTTCCACGCACATTTACAAATAGTTCTGCTACAATAACGGCCCAGATAGAAACCGATCGGTCGTATTCATATCTTTAACAGAGCTGAGTGCCTGGTGAAAAAGTCCCTTAACACATCTGGATGTGTTGAGTGTCTACAGAGGAGGAGTTAAAGTGAAGGAGTGAGGGAGGGAGGGAGGGAATAAATTAGAGGAGAGTTTTGCAGCGCCTTAGGTCTCAAGGATCTCCCACCCTTCCTCCTCTACCTCTCTCCTTCTCTTTCCAGCCAGAGGAAAACTCCTCCATTCCCTGCATTCCTCTCACATTCCAGCTCTGGGTTTACCTTCTCTACCTCTCTTCCTACATCAACATCACCTCCTCCTCCTCCTCCTCCTCCTCCTCTTTCGCCCATGGCTGTCTGTCTGTCTCCACCTCTTTCCCTCTATCCCTTCTTCTCTTCCTTTTCCCCTCTTGGGGTCTCTCTCTCTCTCTCTCCCTTCCCCCTCTCCCTCCCCCCTCTCTCTTTCCCAGCATGCTCTAGTAGGCCGGTGGAGGCAGGGGGCTCGCCTGAACCCTCCACCCCCAGCAGGGGCCCTGCAGCTCAGCCTTGCTGGCTGGCAGGCTCCCTG